>JAEANM010004345.1:0-20939 GCA_017656035.1 Myanophis thanlyinensis
GACTAATCCTGACAATAAAAAGAGCTGATTTCACAAGAGCAACCTTGCGTTTGCCGTTATTTCTCGGAATAAAACAAGGACTCCAAGTGAATAGAATAGAATAGAATAGTCCAACCCTCTGTTTAGGCAGGAAACCCTACACCACTTCAGACAAATGGTTATCCATTTTTTTCTTAAAATCTTCCAGTGTTGGGGCATTCACAACTTCTGGAAGCAAGTTTGTCCCTCTCGCAGTTGCTGCTATTGAGCTAGGTTCCATCTATTATATATCTGTACATTTGTTTTTTTCCTGCCTGTGTAAAACTTACTTTTCTCAACTCAATTTTCTCACCACTGGATTTCATTTTGTCAACTTTGCTCTTCCTGAAAAATCCCAAATGTGTGGAAAAAAAATCCCCAAATGCATTTACATTTCTTCTCTCAAAAACTAATTCTGAGAACTAGTGGGATCACACTGGTTCCCAGCTTTTGAAAACATGATATGGGCCTAAACAGACATTTCTTCTATGTAGCCAATTGTTTTGATCTTACATTAAAGTGACATCTAATAAATGGTGTATCTATGTACACTCAGGCCATATAGGGTTTCCTTGTATTGAACAGATAACAGAAAGCTAGCTATGCTTGTGCATTTATTAAGGAAACAGAAGACTCATGTGAATGAGTATATTGCCTTACAAACAGACAAGCTCTTCTACAGTTCTGTACTGAACTAACCCTCGCATGAGAAATGTGTTTCTAATGTGGTTTACTTCCGCTTTGAAAGAACAGAGGTACTGAACCCCCCCACACACACATTTCATGTTTTATGCATTAAGGAAACATACCTGTGGAGACAGCTTCAAGGGGTGGTAATTAAAATGTGACCACATGCCACATGGCAATGGGATACATTATCAGTTCAGCATTTTATGTGATCATGGCTTTTCCTTTAGAATTTTACCTCATGAATAAAGAGTTGCTGCAATATAAGAAGCATGCTGGGGGAATAAGTCTAGTCTCGTTTCTCATCCTTGCATAGAAAACAACAACAGTGAGCCCTAACTGTCTTCTTACTTGGTGATCTAATGCCATTCCATTCTCCACAATGCCTGATGAAAATTGGAAATGTACCATGGAGAATTTGACTATAAAATAGCAGGGAGATGGTTGTCAGGGAGAAAGAAATGAATGTATGGAAGAAGATGGAAACCTAAAAATAGAGTTGTGTAACAAATCATGTCCTCTCTTTGCTTAATAGACCATCTTCCTTAGACACATAGTATTCTAAATAACCACTGCATCTCTTCTCCTATATGTGAATCTAGTGAAGAGACATGGCAAATATTTCAAGGAAAGAGACTCTTGTTTATCTCCTCGTTGTCACACTGGGTTTATGGAAAATTTGGGGTACCCATATCTTTTTCCCTAAAACACTCTGATCATCACTGTCATCTGAATAGATGGTTAATAGAATTCAGAAAGAGAAGTTAGACAAAGAAAGAAGATTACAAACATGAATAATGGGAGAAAAGGAAATATTAGACCAGGGTGGAACAACATGATAAGATCGTGCACATTTCTATTGTTATGTATATCTATAATTGATTTGGAAGGGGAGCATAATTTAAGAACAATTACTTGTGTTGAATTTTTATGTTTTACAGAGTTTGATTATTCAGAGATGCAACTTTGGTGGTCCTCTGCCTGTAAACATTTAGTAGAGATGCATCCTAAATTTCCAGGGTGTTCTTACAGAAAGGAAACAAAATCTAGATAGTAGCGTCCATAGTGCTTCATTGCCGCCATATGGGGAAATTGGTGCCATCTCTGCAGAAATACCTCCAAACTGCAAATCTTCTTTTTTGTCTCCTAAGATGGCACCCTTAATATGCCATACTTTGGGAAGCATAAAATTAGGGAGAAATAAAGGGTGAATTTCGGGGATGATGGGAAATGTCAATGCAGATAGATATTATAGTTTGAAATTGAAAACCCTGTGTGCCTGGGGTTGAAACCCTGTGTAGGGACTTTTGAAATGTATTCATTTTGAGACCAACCATTTTCCATATGTTTTAAAGCCTTTGCCAAAAGTTAAACAACGGATGTCTGGAATTGGTCTGCCTTTGATGAAGACAAGCCAAGAGCAGAGCATGGGTAATTACAGGAAATAAAATCTAAATTAAAAGAGATGAGGAGCTAGACAACAAAGCATGTAAACTGCTAAGTGTTTAATGCAAACAAATTTGAATGAAGCTCAGGAAGCTGTTATTATAACTGAGCTGAATTTTCAAAGATACATTTGTAGAAGTCAGTTGAGGTGAATCTAGCCCTCAACTCTGTTTTTGGTTCTAGGAGAAAAAAAATCAGAAATCCCAAACCTTTGAAGATCCTTGCTTAAATCAAACACAATAGATCAGAGAGGCTAGATTACAAAAAAGAAGAAAACAATTTTTAAAACCTCATATTTTTCTTAGATAGACGTGAGGATCCAGATTGTTGGGGGCAATATGCTGACTCTGTAAACTGCTTAGAGAGGGCTATAAAACACTGGGAAGCAGTATATAAGTCTAAGTGCTATTGCTATTGCTATTATATGTAATGTTCAACCAGGCTAACAGTTAGGTACTTAGAAGCTTGAGCTTGCAAATTAATTGCAGGCTATTCACTTCTGTCCTAGAATTTCCTTGTAAAACTAACAAAGATACTAGGTTAAAGCTCTAGAAATGCATTATCTGAATGGGGCTAATATGTGGCAGATTTCTAAGTTTAGAAAAACGTTTTTTTATAATGTTGGATCCAGGGTTTGGGGGTAGGAGCTTAGGCAAAAAAAAAACATGAATACTTCCTGTTCCCAATGTTTATCCTCTCTAATCCACATCATTTTTATTACACATCATTTTTATTATTTCTATTTACTTAGTCTCTGTCTCTAATGTCATGGTGCTTTCAGATGTTTTATCCTAGGAGGAAGAAGATAAGTTGAGCATAATTCTAAAAACAATAATGTTTATAGATCCTGTTCTCAGTTCAGGGATCACACACATACCCCATCCAAAATTCCATTCTAATTCTCAACCATTTCTACGCTCAAAGAACTAGTAGCAAAATACTGAAATACACAATTCAGTGGTGGAATTCAACTGGTTTTACTACTGGTTTAGTGCATTTACACTTTCTAAAAGGTAAGTTTTTCTGTTCCAGAGGCACCCTGGTTGATTACGAAGGCTGCAGAGGTGCGCAAAACAGCTGTTCTGCACTATTCAGGTGAGTAAAACAGAAAACAAAGAAAGGGATATAGGATAGCAAAGGGCAGGGATAGGTGGGCGGGGCCAAACTTCATCGCCGCTACCAGTTTGGTAGAACCAGTGCATCCAGACTGAATAGCACTGCTGACATAGCTGTACTAAACTACAATAAAGAATTCAGTGGCACTAATGGTCTATTTGATTGTGACTGTGCATTTATTTTGAACAAGTTTAATGTGGACAAGCTGGTTTAGGAACAGAGGTGAAATTCAGCCGGTTCACACCGGTTCTATAGAACCTGTTATTAGAAGAAATCTCCTTTTATTTTTCTTCCCATTTTGGAGGGTTAATCCTGTAAAGATTAACTTTACGGGGTTAATCCTGTAAATAAGGCAGTTGTTTCTAGCCTAATCTTTATTGCCTTGCTCACAGAAACTGCCTCTCCCCTTATTACATTGTAACTTTGGTGAAGTTTAATTATGTGCTTGGTGATGTTTAATCCTGTGGCCACGCCCACAGAACTGGTAGTAAAAAAATTGAATTTCATCACTGGTTAGGATGGAAGCTTAAGAGCTTTAGCTGTCTTTCAGAATAGTTCAATGTTGAAAACAATTTTTGCTATTGCTTTGTGTTCAGAACTTTGATATAGCATAGTTACTTCTACATCATCCTGAACTTTAGCTTTGGGTTAGGAGGTCATGGACTTAATAGTTCTGTTTCTACTACTTTGAAGTAAATTGATCTAGCTCTCTATTTCCACATATGTCCCATGTGTTTCTGTTTTTTACTTGACTTCCTTAAAAGGATGGCTGGGCAGAGGTTGTGGCTCCTTCTGGTGCTGCTTAGAATGGAGACAACTGGTGATAAAGGGAGCAGTTACAAAATAAAAAAGTAGTTGGATTGGCAGTGGGATCCTTCTGGCTGTATCCATTTATACTAGTTTCTGGGATCAGGCCTAATTTGAGAACTACATTTCTAACAAGAGGTGCCTTCCCCCATTTTGTTCCAAATATGAACTAAGCAAAGCTTTCATGGTAAAGTTCAGTACATCCCTGCTAATTTCTCCCCCCACCCTATAATGTCTGTTATGAGATCTTGCATTCTACAAAGTGCCACCCACTCTGAGAATGAACGTAGGGTGGTAGCTCTGCCACCAAAGATTGCCCCTCTAGCTTTCATTGAACTTCAAAGACTGCTTGCTGTGATCTAAGAGGTTAGTAACTGAAAACAGGCAGCCCTGCTTTTGGGTTGAATCAAGCTCTGCATTTTTTTTCTTAATGTACATACATGTATGTACATGAGAAACAGAAGAAAGAAGGGAGGATATAAATCAAACCAACTTCATCTTTTTCAGGGAGTGAAGGATTTCATTAAATGTTTGCCCTATAACCAAATGATTAGGTTGTGTGAGCTTCAAAAATAATTTGAAGAAATGGTTTGGACCTTGTACAAACACAATGCTCTCTACAATTCATTTGTCATTTATCTGACTTCTGTATTTATTAAAATTGTGAAGGTTTAATAAATACCAGAGGGTCTTTCCCTACATTCACCTATGTAGGCACAAACATGCCCTGGCAACACACTTTTTCAGTCATGTCCCCATGATGTTGCCTTTATTTCATCCTCAGTCTAAGAGTTTATGACTCAGCCCTGAGTCACGTTTAGCTTTATTGATGTGAAAGTAGTATTTTTGTTCCCTCATATCTTAGAACAGCTGTATTGTAACGTTTGTGCATGACTTGGTGTGTGGTTTGCATGTGTATGTGATAGGGGGTATATTTTTCTTATTATTTTATCTCAGTCATTTTTTGTTACTGACATTTTGAAATCTAATTTTATTTTATTGCTATATTATACCTGTAAGCTGCCTAGAGCCTATAAGGATTCAGGAGATAGATCAATGGAACAAATAAATTAAAAACATATACAATCAATTTAAAATCTGCTACACTTTATCAATTATTACTTTGGAGAAAAAATATGCTTGTGTAGGGGCCCTGAGAAAGATGCAGGTTATGGGTTGACAAAGAAGATGGCAAATTTGGTTGGCCAAATTTTTTTTATTGCATGGGTAAATAAGACTTCATGTTCCTAACATTTCAAAATAATTTTGGCACAGACATCTATTGGATAAGATGCAAAGGTCACATTCATCATTGCTAGAAACACAAAAGAGGACAAAAGCTTAGAACTGCATATTAACAGGCAAAATTTGATAAAAGCATGGAATTCTATAAGCAAAATAATAAGCTTGACAATTTCACCATTAGCTTCTCCTCTAAATGGTTCTGTGTTTGAGACAATTATAGTAAGAAAATGTAATTATGTATGCAGATATAGTTCACCTAGACTTCAGGAATAGTTCAAAGCCACTGCACAAATTACTCAGTAAAAGCTGGAATATAGCCATGGTTGATGCACTTATAAATTATTGGAAGGATACAATCAGATCTTTAGAATAAGGGTGAGAGAGTAATAAAAATGACAGAATTTGAAAAGTTTGTATAAATTCAATACCATTTATTAGGACACATGATTAAACTTCTAGTCAGATAGGATATGGAAACAGAACAAATAAAAAAAATATACTAAAATGAATGCAAAACTCAAAAATACAGTTACAACACAACAATAGGAAAAATTGTACACTATCTTTATAACATTATAGATTTATAATTCTATTATAAATCTAAATTTAAAAAGAACTCTAATAATAAATTAGATGTATAATAAAATTATATAATATTATACACGGTAATAAAGGTGGTTTGCTCTTCTGATTAAGGCACCAGATTAGAAAGCAGTAGACCAGTTACTCCAAGTTACAAAAGAAAACTGGTATAAAATGTTTTAGAAATGGAAAAAATATATTTAAGTATTTATTGATCAGTGGTACATTTTTGTTTTGAAAATGCTACATTGTATCTGTCCTCAGATAAGGGAGAACAAAAGTGCTAAGGAAGAACAAAACTTTAACACCAATAAACTGCCGGACATTTTTTTCAAATCAAGTTCCTTTTGAAACTTTTTTGTACATTTTTTCCAGCAGTTGTATATTTTCCTTATTAAAGTTTTTTGTTATATAGTATTTTTTAAGATCTTTTTTTGCAAAAGGAAGGGAAATTTATAGGTTATCAAAAATACTTTGGCAGAGCCATCTGAGGGTAGTGATGATGGGGCAAATGATGAAGTGTTGAAAGCAATTTAGTCCTTCAGTTAGGAACATTCATGGTGAAGTTATACACACACACACACACACACACGAAAGGGAAAAAGCTTGTGTAATGATGCTGCTTTGTCCTTTTAATGAAAACCTCCAACCCTGCAAATGCCTTTGGCCTGTATATAGCTATGAATGAAATGTGTTATTTTGTGGGTTACTCAAAGTACCCACACAATTAACTCCCATGGGGGAAATTCACTTACCCACCCAGAGTTAGTTTAATGTGGCAGCATTATAGTACAGTTTTGTGTATATAATAAAAATGCCAGCAACTTCATTGGAAATGTATTCTTAGGTATGAAACCAACCAAAAATAAAGACTTTTCAAAAAACTCAAAAACATTTGTTTACTTGACATTGTGTAGACTGAAGGGCTAGGGTGTATCTTTTTAAAAGAGATTTTCTAAAACAAAAATTCAGAAGAATTTTGAAAGTATGTACCAAGATGGTTTCAATAAGCTTTGGCATCAATTCAGAGTCCTTGGCAGATCTAAACAATCAAGGCTTTGGTGAATAAGATGGCAGAAAGATAACCCTATGTGACTTTTCCCCCCTCTTCCTATCTAATAGCCACATATTCCACTGTATATGCTCAGTCTAGTGAAATTCTTTTTACACATTGTGAAAAATAACCAAACAAAAACTCTAAATGACTTTTGGCAACAGCACTGGATCCTCATCTTCCAGGTAAGATGCCAATGATTTCCAGACAAACACTTTGTTTTGCTAACCAGAATTAAATAAAAGGTTTAGGTACCAAAAATAATAAAAGGTCAGGTTCTTCTTTAAAAAAAATTAAAATCTGCATACTAAGCAATAGCTACATTCCATTCCAATTACGTAGAAATATATTTGACTCCATAAGTGGTTCTGTTTGCTACCGAACTCTTAAACACCTGATTACCACAACTGATACAAGAAAAATGAAGGACTATGATTATCATCAACCTGGCACTGACTCTTGTGTGGTAATCCTCCATTTAAAAATGCTTGTTTTTCCTCAAACCTAAACTTCATTTCTAATTCAGTGGTTGATATATTTGTCTGATGTTTTCTCTCTTCAAACATTTTTCCCCTCTTTTTATTGAATGTTCATCTGGTTGAATGAGCCAGAGGCATCAATCAGCAGATTGTTGAACAGCATCAGAATGCAAATTCATGAATGGGGAACTGGAACCCAACTCCTTTTCATGTGAGTATGATGCATGCAACACTTGATAAAAAAAAATCATCCAGTCTCATCTGCCATTTAATGTTATTGACCTTGCCCTCTCTGAAGATTTTCCTACAGTAAACACTTTGTTTCTAAACCAGCAGAATGTTATTAGATATATATTGTTCATTACAAACTTTTGTGTATAAACCAATAATTAGGACTGTTGGAGTTTTATGACATGTTATGCATCTGTAAATCTTTAAGTCAGTTTTGATCCCCAATGACTGTCAGAACTAATCCTTGCAGTTTTCTTAGCAATATTTCAGAAGTAGCCTTCCCTTGTCTTTTTTAGGGATGAGAAAGAGTGACTGGCCCAAGGTCACATAGCTGGCTTTGTCCCTAAAATGGGACTAAATCTCCTGGTTTCTAGCCTGACATCATAAATGATTGTAACCTTACTGAAATCTGACACTTTAACAACTGGCTGCCATTATAGCTTTACAGCAATAAAATACACACAAACATACATACATACAACAATGACAACAACAACAAAACTGTAATCAGAATTAATAACCAAAAAATCCAACTCCACTACTAATTTCCACATGCCATTATTTATATGTTCTGGGAAGCCAACAATGTGTGTATGTGGGGGGGAGAGAAACCTGGAAGTAAACCAATCACAATGTCAAGAGTGTAACTGAGCAGTTCTATCTTTAGGTTCCCATCCCATTGATCTCTCATGCAGTAGAGACCCAGTTGATTGTGTAGGGCAGGGGTCTTCAAACTTGGCAATTATGTGACTTGTGCACTTCAACTCCCAGAATCCCTCAGCCAGCTTTTGCTCTCTCAGCCAGCTTTTGCTGGCTGAGGGATTCTGGGAGTTGAAGTCCACAAGTCACATAATTGCCACTTTGAAGACCCCTGGTTTAGGGTGAAGACTAATTCAGCCTTCTCCCATTTGGTGCCCTTTGCACCTGTGCAAATGTAAAGCTGTAATTCTCAGGCCCAACTGCTTTTTGAGATTACTGTATTTCAATACATCAGAGACAAAAATTAATAATTTAATATGGTAATCAATGACTGGGGGGCACATTACACATATGTCACTAAGTATTCTCAACTGTGTTTTTTAATTCTAATTGATCTTTACAAAAATGCATTTTTTTCATCACAAATACAATAAAAACTAAACACAACTAAGTAAATGGTAAACTGCTCAGAATCTTATTTGGGTTGAACAGCACATAAATTGTGCCAATAAATTAAGAGGAATAACATGTATTTTAAAAGAGTGGATACACATACATGCCATTTATCTGCAAGATAAAATCTTTGTACAAGAGGAAAGAATACTAGCATCTTCTAGACAACAATGCAACAACCTCCAATTTGCAGAAATGGCTTCAGATGGCTTACAGTAGATTGTTTTCCCCATTCATGTTCAGGGCTATTAGCAAAGAACAATAGTAGACCATTGTTTCACTAAGTTCTGTGTTTCATACTGAGAGAGATGGGGTTTAAAAATGTGTTTAAAACTGAGGATGTATTTTATAAATATTTCAGATATTTGCAGTTGTGCAGTTAGCAATTTTCAAGGGGAGATTGCTATCCTTTCTACCCGGTTGCACAATCAAAACGGAACGGGTGCAAGTTTGTTTCCTGCACTTCCATTCAGTTTTATCAATAAAGAGTTTGCATTATTTTTTTTAGTAGCCGGAAGGAAAGAAAAGCGGCAGAGGGAGGAGGGGTTGATGCAATATTGCAGAGATTGCATGGAGGGGGTTCCTGTTCTTAAGCTCCCCTGGAGGAGGAGGAGGAGCTCTACTCTGTGTGCCTGGCTTTGTGTTGAGCTGCTTACACAGAGCCACACGCTCCCACAGTCGCCCGTGTGACCCCATGGCCGCCTCTCCCTGCGCAAGGCTTTGCCGGCCACGTGGCTGTCACAGCCTCAAACCAAAATGGGGGAAGCAAAACTGGCGGAACTAAACAAATCGCAGCCGATGACAAGGGGGGAGGGGAGGGGAGGGGGGATTCCTACTTTAAACGGGAAGAAATGTAACTTCCAAGCGCTAAGTTTTCGGTAATCTGGCTCGAGAGATTTCAGCCGGACCTCTCGACACGGAAGGAACCTGACAAGCTTGTCCCTTCCTCCCCGGTTGTTTTTAAGGCTTGTATAACAACATTTGAGCGGTCGCTCAAGGCGTTTCTCTTCTGTATTAGGACCGTCCGTAGAGGGAAGGAACAGCCACATGGCAGCGGGTCTCCCACCAAGAGCAACGCCAAAATCCAGGGGGAGAGAAAGAAAAGGCGGCATCTGCGACGGCTGAGCAGCCCGAAGGAATCCCCCGAGTCTTAAAGCCAATTCCCTGATCGCGGAAAAGACGCGAGCCCTTCCCTCACCGTCACGGAAACTCAGCCTCCCCGCCTGCCTACTCCCGGAGCCGTAAAACTCTTCCCTCGAATAGACGTCGCAACGGATCCGGAGTACAACTCGCAGCAGAGGTCCTATCAGTGCCCACACACTACCAGGTATTTCGAGGCTATTGGAAGATATTCCCCGTTTTGGTCCCCCGTTCTTCGATCGACAGGCACAAATCGTCTCCTGCCGTTCCCCTTCATCCAGAAAACGAGCCTTTCCAGCCTGTTCACGTGCCTTTCTCCTTTAATTCCACTTCTCCCCCGCGTCCCATTTGAACCGCCGGGCAGACCGATCGCTCCCCACGCCAAAGGCTGCCAATCAAGCGAAAGTCTTTCTTCCGCCAACCTCTGGCCCCTGACAAAAACTGGTTGGAAGAAACCCTACTTGGCGGCTTGCGGAAAACGACCCCTCTTTCTTCAAGGCGCTTCTCTTAAATTCTTAACCTTCCTCTCCTCCCCCCAGCGAAGAGGCCACAAAGCTCTGGCATGGCCATGTAAATGTTTTTCCTCCCAGATGAGCAAACAGAGCCTCTGGAGGTGCAAGCTCCAATTTACACCGATCTTCGACACACGCTCGACCCGACCACCTTTCCCGCTCGCCGACCTCCGCCCCCATTTGCAGCCTTTGCTCGATTCCACCCCTCGCCCGAATGAAATCTTTTAGCCGGAGCGCGCGGAGACACGCAAGCACGCCAGCGGCGCAATTTACCCAGCTCACATTGTGCAACCGAGGGAAGAAAAGCTCAGGCAGCGGCTTCGTCAGACACGTCTTAGCCCCACAGCTGGAAATATATATATATATTTAAGAAACGTGGGGGAAGGAAAAGAGAGAGACTAGCTAGAACTTAGCATTTAAAGATTTGGAAGTTAAAAATAAATAAATGGAAAGAACAGAAAATCCCGGAATTTGAGGGGGGGGGGATGAAAGAAATGATATTTGATTCCCGCCCACTTTCCCCAGAAATAGTTAATAAAGGAAATATTCCAACTCACTGTACTCATGAAGCAGGCGCATGGGGGGGAAAGAGGATGGGGGCACAATATGGCAGCAGTAGCAGCAATATGGGAAATGTGTCACAGAACAGCAGCGTCGCCGCCTCTGGCTTTCCCTGCCCTGCGAAGCAGCAACAGCAGCGGCGGAGCCACCTCCTCCCTCTGTCTCCCCATAGCAACAAGGCGTCCGAGCCATTAACTCCTCCTCCTTCTCCTCTTCCCGCATGCTAACCTTCCTTGCTCACCGCCAACTTTCGCCTCCCTTTATTATAAATGGGCCGACTCCTTTCCTCGCTTCTCCTGGGACAGAAGAGCCGAATCCTTTCGAAAGGAAAAGGGCGGGCTGCTGTTTTTTTTGTCAGGGTGCGGAGCTTTTAGTTAATGCTAATGCGTGTAAGTGTGCACACACACGGGCACCCCGTAGTCCTCTGAAGAAGAAGAAGAAAGAGGCATGGAGTTCCACTAGTTCCTTCCACACCTTGACCTTGAGTCAGTTCGTTTAGGTAACATCTTCAAAGTTTGTCTATTACAAAAGTGGAATTAATTATTATTGGAATATTATTGAGAGAAGAAGGTGGAAGAGTTCAGTTGCATATAAAAGCAAAAATCATGGCCAGGGACTGACAGTAGAACAGATCATAAATTGCTCACCTGCAAGTTCCAAGACAGCCAACCAATTTCCCTGGTTTTCACTATCTATTCATTATTTGCAAGGAAAACATCAGGAAGTCCTGAACTTCATTGATTGGGAAGCAGAGAAACTATGAATATGAATAAAATTAAAGAAGATGTTAAGGATAAATGTGAAATAAAAACCATGAAAGATGAGGAAACAGAAGAAAACAAACTAGATGTCAGAACAACAGAATTTTTGAAGAAAAGATGAGGTAGATGATTTGCTTAATGACTGATCACTTAACCATTTAAAGTTAAAACAGACTGCCCCCCCCCAAGCTATTTTCAAATTCCAAAGATCTGACAGCTGTATGTGCCCCGTGGTCACATGACCACATATTTGGTGCATGGCAACTAGCTCACCTTTACTGCTGGTTGCAGCTTTCCGCAATCAGGTTACTGTGATTTATAATATTTTTTGCCTGTTTCCAGCAAAAAAACCTCATAGGAATACATAGATTTGCTTAATGACTGCTGCATCCACTTAGTGACTGCTGGGTTCACTTAATGACTGTCATATTTGCTTAACAGTTGCTGGAAACAAATTTTAAAATCGGGATTGGTCACATGGGTGCCTTGAGTTAAGATTTACATCTTCTTTATTCCAGGCTCCATTCCAGTCTTAAATTGAGAACTATCTGTAGTAACTGATTCAAGGACTAAAGGACTGTAGTGAAATTATGTATATTAGAGATGTTAACATCCAAGATACCCTAGAAGACAGTGGTGAATTCAAATTTTATTACTACCAGTTCTGTGGGGGTGGCTGGGGAGGGGTCTTGTGACTGGGTGGGCAGTTTCTGTAAGCAGGGCAATAAAGATTAGGCTAGAAACAACACAAGAATGTTTTTTTTCCTGCAGGAAAATTATCCTACAGGATTAACCCTGTAAAGTAGAAAAAACCAAAAGGAGATTTCTTCTAACAACCAGTTCTCCGAACTGCTTAGAAAATTTACTACCAGTTCTAGTGAACCTGCCAGAACCTGCCAAATTTCACCTCTGCTAGAAGAGATGTCCTGCTTATGTGGATATCTAATGTTAAGAGGATGCAATTAGATCAGCACTCCGCTTGTTACTCAATGAGAAAGCTATAGGAAATTGATGGAATATATAAAAATATGGTAAGAAACAAGAAACTGTAAAGGTTGTAATAGCTTACATCAACACACACAGCTATTTGCTCTATGTTATCCTGTACTTTCAGCTTTCCAAGAGAATTGTATTTGTTCAGGTCAATATATGGTCCTGTTTGTTTACATTTTCAGGTTTCTATGTATGGTACAAGATTTCAGAAATATCTTTCTACATTTAAACATGGCGGCAATAAAATAAAATAAAATGACAAGAAATAAGTGACACAATCAGTATATTTACAGCATTTGAGAGTACTGTTCTATTATATACAGAAGATAAGGTATAGTATTTGATTAGTTTTCCAATCAGATTATGCTTAAACTTTATTTTAATCTTTACAAGTATGGGAACCTTTCATTGTTTTAGATGGAAAAAAAACTTGATATGAACTATGTGATTATAATTGGTTGCCTAGTTTTAAAAACTTACATAGTGATGTGGAACACTTGCATATTTCTGTTGACATGGCTCCTTCTAAGATACCAAGAACGTGATTCTACTAATAATGTTCCAAATCATACTTATGTAAAAATTGTATAAATTTATATAAACTGAATAATGTTCCCTCTATTTATTTTTTTACAAGTATAATATGTCAACCTTTACTGTTGACAGTATAATTAAAACTAAATTAAATAGATAAATCAACACAATACACTATATCAAAACAGTTACTACTAGCAAGTAAACCATGCTAATCATAAAAATCACAAAACCCAATGACAATCAACCTCAAAAATGAAGTAACAATTTTAATAGTCTTACAAAAAAAAACAAATCACTAACAAGGGTGTTGTACTCACATTGAGGGTAAAGAATGCTAAAAGAATAGGGTTCACTCAAGAGGAATGTGTCCTTTAGACCTCTTTCCCCTGGTTTCTTTCAGGGACTGCACCCTGAATGTCCAGAATGTACCTGGAGTGAACAGCCCCTAAATTATCCTGGAGTGAAGCCATAAAGTGCTTTGTATGTAATTCTAAAATGGATACAGAAAAATAGATGTCATGTTGCAATAGTGATTCTTATCCTGGCCACAATTTATAGCAACTGAAATCCTTGGACCATTTTCAAAGGCAGCTACTTATATTGTATTTGACATTACAGGTAGTCCTTGTTTATCAAGTTCCTTGTAGAGCAACTGTTCACAGTTACAATGGCAATTACAAAGTAACTTTGTAATAGTTCTTACATTTACAACATTTGCAGGACCATACAGCAAAGAAAACCTGAAGTACAGTAAGATCATAAGCACAGTCACTAAAAGTTGAGTTGCCAATCCAGTTGTGGTTGATAAATGAGAATTTTGCTGTAATCAAGTCACATGATGATGAAGGTAGGAGTTACTGTTACCAGAGTTTCATGGTCCAAGTAAGATTACTTGGCAAATCACTCTCAGCTGAACAAAGGCCACGGCTTTTATTTGGTGTTTCAGAGACTGCATGAGTAAGAAGACTCCAAGTTGCAGACTTGCTTCTTCGTGTAGAACAGGGGTGTCAAACTTGATTTTATTGAGGGCCACATTAGGGTTGTATTTGACCCGGGGTGGTGGTGGCCAGTTTTGACGTGGCCAGGTCGACATCACTCGTGTCAGGGGTGTCTGTGGTGGCCCAAGTGCTCTGCCAGCAAATAATGGACTCCCAAGCTCCATTTTCAGCTGCGACTGCCTCCTCCAACCCTCCCAAGCTCTGTTTTTGCTGGCAGAGGGTTGCAGGAGGTTGTCACAGCTGAAAATGGAGCTCAGGAGCCTGTTTTTTTCTGGCAGAGGAACTGCAGGCCAATCCTTTACTGTTTCCAGAGTGATCCTGCAGGCCAGAACTAAGCACCCCATGGGCAAGATCCAGCCCCTGGGCCTTGAGTTTGATACCCCCGGTGTAGAAGGTGACTCTACAGCTAACCTTGGAAGTGCCTCTGAGTTAGTTTCCAAATAGGCAGCAACTTGATCTTTTTAAGAGTTAGTTTGAGTGGTTTATACCATTCCAGACCATCACAGTCACGCCTCAATAGCCCAAGGGAAGGGGATGGTAGAGGAATAATCTATAGGGTACAGATTGTAACAGCCACCATGTTGGCAGACATCCTGAACACCATCTAGTGCAGGGGTCCCCAACCTTTTGGATCTCAGGGACCACTAAATTCATAATTTTAAATCCCATGGACCACTAATATAATCTGCCTAATCTGCCTGATTTAGTGCAATATAAAAAATGCAAATAATTTTTCTGAGGACCACCAAAATTTTCTCATGGACCACCAGTGGTCCACGGACCACTGGTTGGTGACTGTTAATCTAGCGAACAAAAGATACAATGAAAACTCCTTAACCTCACAATACATGGACAGACACAAGTGGGAAAATTGTGACCATCCCAAACCAAGCCAAATTCAAAAATGCTAGGAAATTTCTGGAAGCCTAACAATCATACAGATCAGATTTCAATAGACACAGAGAAATAAACCATATTTACATAGCATTCAAAAAAAAACAATAAAAAACTAAGAAGGAAAGAAGACCAGAATATATCTTCTCCAGCAGCCAACACCCAAATAAGCAGAAATTAACATCAGACAATCAATCAAGCAGAAAACAATACCCTAGCTAAGGAATTAACAAGGATAAAACAATACCCTTACCAACATTGGCATGGCAAGTTATTGTATATAAACGGAGCAACACTCACTACCACTGATTATGTTACCTAGTTGGTTAATAAAATGTCTGCAAGCAAGCAACCAAGCTCAGAGAGCACTGAGGATTCCATAGTTTTATGTATTTATTTTATATAATTCTTGAACACCATTCATGGTGTATAATTGCTGGAGTGGCCTATCAATCCACTAAAACATCAGCATGCTGTTTCTTCAGTACAGACTAACAAATGGCCTTTCCAGTAACTTAATTAAGATGTTAAAAAGCAATAGGAAGAAGACTAAAACACAAGGCATCCACATCCAAAGCACCAATGGGTGTGACTGCTCCTTCCTTACAACTATAGACAGGAAATGTCACTATGGTAGGAAAGAAAGATCTGCAAAGGATACTTCTCCTTTTCCCAGCTTGCAAGTGATCAAGCAAGAAAGTATGATTGATATTATCAAACACCACAGAGACATCTAAAATGATCATTCACTAGGTATTTTACCAGAGCAACCAATGTTGTTTGCACCTGTGACATTCTAGGTTGCATCTTAAACTACAATCCAAATTGAAAGTTGGATTATGATGCCAGCCTTTCATTAACTATTATCCCTGGGAGAGATCCAACAGGTGATAACCTATAGTGAGGATGGGGATTCCTTATGTGAGTGGTGGGAAAGGAGTAACTTCTATTTCATAGGATTTTTTCTGGTTGGTTGTTTTTTTAGATAAAGCATGATTTTTATGTTATGTCACTGTTTTAAATATATTTTAGGACAGATATTACTGGTTTCATACGTTTCTATCTCAAAAAGATGGGAAATCGCATTACAGGTAAATATAGCAATGCTACTGCTAAATTTAAGCACTTCAGAGAGATCCATGGCATAATCTATATCACACACGGTTGTTTAAAAGCTGATAACATATTCAGATTACCCTCTCTTATTTTCTTCAGTTAGCAATGGGGGGTGGGGTATCCTGTCAAAGTAACTACTTTTGGTTGGGACGGTAGGTTGCTAATAAGTTTAAAGAAGCTGTTAAGAATAGAGAAATAGGCAGGAAGGGCAAATGCCTACACATGTAGCTACAGGAACACCTATTGGTTTCTGACATACTTTAAGTTTTCCATAATGCATTTCTGTGCTGCATTGTGGGCCACATGCTTTTATTAAATATGCATGTGGCCAGAGCATGTACTACTTTGGGAGGGATTTTCAAAGGACTTCTTGCTGAGAATTAACTACAACCTGAATCTGGTTCTGATCAGGCGAAATAAACCTTGACTAATGAACATGCCTTAAAATGAGCACCAAACAAGAAAAGTGTCATGGAATATGGGCAATATTAAACTCTGGGTTTTTAATTTGCTTAAAGTCCCAGCTCTTTTCACTAGGCATCAGAATTACCTGATGATTAGAATATGGTACTGGTGATCATAAAATGTAGGAAAGGCACTTTCAATCTACACTTACACTACTACACTTACAATCAACCTTAGTATCTGTTTTTCAGTAGATTTGTCTCATGCCTCAGGGCAATTCTGCTTCAAGTAAGATATACTGACTACAACCATCCTTTCAGTTTCTGAAGTAGTAAACAGGCATTGGAATTCCTTTGGAAGAAAGGAGATGACATACTTTGATTATTCAAAATCATAGTACTGCAGTATGGTGTTGAATTTCTAAACATTCTCATCATATTCATGTAAGTCTATATTGATTTTTAATTTATTTGTATTATATTTTAAGACATTAACCAGCTTGTATTTCAGGAAAAAATACTGGTTAATAAAGCTCTGAGGAGTGAATGTATTCAGTAATGTCCTTGTTTTGAAAGCCACTTTGATAAAGTTGACAACTAAAATGCCTTGTCAGAAATGTCTAAAAAACATCTGAGTACTCAGAAGTTCATCACTTACATATTTTTATCCTTCTCCAGCAGCATTTGGAAGAAAAAACTTCCAAAGGTTATATGTATTCACAGGCACGGGAGTTGAGAGCCCTCAGAATGACTGCAGGATGTTTTAATTTACTGGATTGGTTTCAGTGGTCATTATGGATTTTACAAATTATTTGGCTTTTGCTGTTATTCTAAGGTGTTGTTAGTTTCCCAGAAATGCTACAATGACATGAGTGGCCATGTAAATTCAGTAAATTTTAACAAACTAACAAATCGAGTTGGCCAGGAGTCTGCACCAACTGAGTGCACCTCCATAGATTTCCCAGAATGCAACAGGAAGAGTTCTACATGAAATCTGCAGGGGTTCCTCTCATAACTGGAAGAGATTCCCATGAAACTTGTTTCTATAGCAACTGCTGCTAGAACCTGCACAGGTCATGAACTTCTTTCCAAACAGGCCAAGGGAGTTGGATTTTGTTGAACCTAAAAAATGATAGCTGACACAACCTGCTATGTAATCTCTCTTTGGTGGAATTACTCAGATGGGTTTAGAGATTCTTCAGGTTTAATTGTCAATAAATCAGTATAACCTCCATGCCTTTAAAAACAATGATCTTTTCAACCAGAGAATGGAGAGCAATTCTTAGTGTATGCAACCTGCCTATGGTAAGATAACAGCTATGACACATGCTGTTTGCTCCATGAAAGGTTTTGCTAGATAATGAAGGACTCTATTAAAAGCATGTCCTTTTTGTTTTCTGGCTTATATCCATTTTATATTGTGATGAGCTCGCACATGGGTGCACCTATATGCAATCATAAAAGCATCTGTTTTTAAACAATCATCTTTTAATTTAATAATATTCCTTAGTCCTTGAGAAATTATTTTGACTGCCTTTTAAAAATATATTTTAGAAAAAAGATATACCATTTCAAAGTTTACAGTAAATATTGTACTTTTCTGCCAGAAGAATGCATTACAGTTAGTATTCTAACACAGAAATAGTAGAACTTTATCTCTACAAAACAGAAATATGGTGTGGTGAAATTCCATAAAAAGCTCTACGACAGCTGAGTATTAGTGGACAATCAAGGATGAATGCTTTCTGTTGCATTTCACCATTTTAAGGTGCAAAACATCCTTCTATTCTTCCTGTGATTGAAAATAGGTATGCAATGGAAAGTAAATTTCTGGAATTCAAATTACAGAGTTTTGCATTGATTTGTTCAAATTATTGGTTGTAGACCAGGGATGGGAAAAATTTTGATGAGCAAGAATACACTTAATGTTTTGGTTACATCATACAGATGGGCAGGGCTGAAGTTTGATGGGAATATTGAGGAAACTTGTTTAATTGTAATATATCTGTTTTAGGACTTGCAGAACAATTTCCATTTGTTTTCACCTCAGCAGTGGAAAATTGTACTTTCTTACTTTCTTGTGGGTACTAACAATGTCAACATAATAATGCCCTCCAATACTAAATACATATAAAAGTGAAAAGATCGAGAGAGATAAAACACAAAAACTGAAAATGCTGTGCACTTGCAAACGCCACCTTCAGTTGCAACACACCCTCTTCCTGTGCAAACTAGGTCTTGATAATTTTCCTAAAATCCAAGAGGGAGGAAGCTAATGAAATCTCTGCCAAGAGGCAGTTCCAAAGTGTGGAGGCAGGTACTGAGAACACCTGCTTTAGAAGCAGGTGACAATGTTATAAGGGCAGGGCCTGGAAAGAGCTGACCCCTTTGATCTTTCAGAGGAAGCTCTAAAGGTCACAAAAAGAGGGTTTAGACCCTACAAGGTTCTCTGGGATTGCAGGTTGACAACTCTTGTTATATCATTGATCAAAGTGTGTATTGGCCCTTGGAGCATATTAAGATATTTCATACCACACTTTAGATCTCAAAGGATTTCCCTGATGACTTACAAAAGCATTCCAAGATCAATATAGATTGGCTTAAAATGATTGTGGAAATATGCAAAACAAAATGACAGTTTAAAAAAGCATGTACAAAGGAAAAGAAATCACATGCAAAATGCTTCTATATCTAGCAACTTGAATCAAGCTAAACTATTCTGTATCTCTTAATAATAGAATTCAAAATCCACATGAATTATTCAGAGAAGATTCAATTGTGATTTTAAAAAAAGATATATCATCATCTCAATAATATTTTTTATCTTTCTAATTTCAGTGTGATAAATTCTCTCTGAGGCTAATTAAAAACAAAGACAGTGCATCATCCATGAATATTGGTTACTTATTACAATTAATTTTCCAATGATTAGTAACAGACTCTGTGCTATAAGATTCACACTATTACAAAAACTAAAAAGAACATTGATTTTCTGTAAATCAGACCCACTATGCTAGGGTATCACTGTGTACCTAAGATCCTTCTGTAACTGGTTGCCTTCCACGTTCTGACGTTACAATTCCTAAATTGAGCCAGGCTAGATGGAAACTCTGTAATTCATTAACCCAATATATTGCATGGGCATTGATACTGGAAAATGATATAAAAATTACAGTAACCAGTTTTGGTATAAAGATCATATATGTTTTCTCTCTCTCTCTCTTCTGACTAAAATATCCCTAACCCTAACCCAATTCTGGGAGAAACAGCAGGTCTTAAGCAGCTTATGGAAAATCAGAATAGTGGGAACAATATGAATCTAACTGATCTAACCTTCACATAGCCATGTAGTCAACTGACCATAACCCTATATTTCCACCTTGCACAAGAAATAATATTATATACTTTGTGGAACAGTTCTTTCAATGAGCTCCCAGTTCTGTATTTAGTAGAGCCGCAGCGGTGCAGTGGTTAAAATGCAGTACTGCAAACTACTTCTGCTGACTGCTGGCTGTCTGCAATTTGGCAGTTCAAATCTCGCCAGGCTCAAGGTTGATTCAGCCTGCCATCCTTCTGAGGGTCAGTAAAATGAGGACCCAGATTGTTGGGGGCAATATGCTGACGCTGTAAACTGCTCAGAGTGGGCTGTGAAGCACTGTGAAGAGGTATATATGTCTAAATGCTATTGCTATTGTGCTAATATTACTTGGCAGTTAACTCCCTGGACAATTTTCTGTTAGGTTGCTAGCTTTCTGTAGATGTTCCTCATCTGGCTGAAATGCCCTCTTGAAAACCGAAGCAGAACAGTTATCAGAAGTATTAGTACCATCAGCCTCCAGCCGACCGGTACGTTCCCACAGGGTTGGCCTCCTCAGGGTTCCATCTTCTGGACGACGCCGTCTGACAACCCCAAGGGTATGGGCCTTCTCTGTGGCAGCACCCACCCTACGGAATGAACTTCCCCCGGAGATTCGTATTATTGCGGATCTCCGGGGTTTCCGACGCGCCCTGAAAACCCACCTATTTCAACGAGCCGGCCTATCCTGATACCGAAGGGTTAATTAATTTTTAAATTTAAATTTTAAATTTTATATAAATTTATTTTAAATTCTGGGGTTTTGTTTTAATCATTTAAATCGTATTTTAAAATGATACCTAATCAACCGTTATTTAATTATTTTAATTGATTTTAAATTGTATTTTGTA
>JAEANM010004346.1:0-20938 GCA_017656035.1 Myanophis thanlyinensis
TCAACTCCCAGAATTCCTGAGCCAGCATGTCTGGCTCAGGAATTCTGGGAGTTGAAGTCCACGAGTCATGAAGGAGCAGTAATTGCCCACCCCTGACATCAGCTTAGGAAGGCTGTTTTAAATATGTCTTCTTGATAATACTTTAGGTGGATCTTTTCTTTTTCTAGAATTCTTCTTTCAAAATAAAGGAAAGAAATGAATGCCCCAGTTTAAATCACCAGCAAAGTAACACCTTTAGTAATGTTATGTCTTTTTATTTGTCTTTCCAACTGCTTTTGATTTCTTCCATAATATATCATATATATTATATATATATTATTTCACTTTGGCCATCAGAAGGGAGAGGAACAAACTTTCCAGATCGGAAAACAGAGGAAAGAAATTCAGAGGACTTTTTCACTTGGTTTTTTATTAGATACTAAGAAAAGGATAAGAAAACAAAAAAGGAAAGAGAAAGGAAAGAAGAAAGAGAAAGAAGGAATATTGTCTGTGGGAAGTGCCTCAAAGTAAACTTTTAAAACAATATTATAATTAAATTTATAAAAGTGAAAGTAAAACTTTCATTTAGCAAACATTGGAGGAGGAATGTTTTTTTAAATCCAAATATTTAACTTCAAATATATATGACTAGAATCAGATCTGTCATTTGTGTAATGACAAATGAAATGGATTTTCACAGTATCATTTGCGGTAAATCCTCAGTCTGAGAGATAAGGATTTAGCAGATCTTGGGCCATTAAATGGATGCAGCACCTCAATTAAAAATTATTAATTATGTCCGAAAGCTGCTAAACTGAGCTCTATTAAACCAAAAATGTATTGAGCTCTATTAAACCAACAATGTAAATGAGTAGACTTCTTTGGAGGTTTTTTCCTCCATTTTTTTTACATCTCTACTCAAAAATTTCCATCTCAGTACTTTCAATCTTCATTAATAGGCATAAAAAACCCATTTTTTTTCTTTAGGGAGAAAATCTTTTGGACAGTTCATATGTCATGAGCTGCAGGATTTGATATAGTTGTGGATCCAAAGTTCAAATAAAATAACATTAAAATATAGAACAGAATAACAGACTTGGAAGGGACCTTGGAAATCTTCTAATTAAACCCTTAGGTCAAGCAGGAGTCCCTATACAATTCCAGACAAGTGGCTGTCCAGACTCTTCTTAAAAGCCTCCAGTGATGGATCACCTACAACTTTTGAAGGCAAACCGTTACACTGGCTAATTGCTCACGCTGTTAGAAAATTTCTCCTTAGTTCTAGGTTGCATCTCTCCTTGGTTACTTTCCATCCATTGTTTCTTGTCTTCTGATGCTTTGGAAAATAGGTTGAGCCTCTCTTTTTTGTTGCAGCCCCTCAAATATCAAATATGCTGTCATGTAAAATAAAACCCTCCCCAGTTCTTCTTTTAACTAGAATTGACATACCCAATTCTGGCATTTGGAAATTAAAAATAAAGGGTGACCTATTTTTCCTGGCAGTAAGACTTATCATTAGACTCAAACTAATAACACTAAATGAGAAATGACCAAGTAATAGTTTTTTATCCATTTTACTTGTAATAATTTTGTTGTTCTTGTGTAGCTAAGGACAGCTAATATGAGCCAGTCAACAAAAACAATTCTCCAAAGTAAAGATCCCCTTGGCCTTCATATGTTTTCTTAACTTAACCATAGCAAGATATGGCTCCAAAAATATTGAGGGAAGCTTGCCAAAATGCAAAATTTAAGAAACTGCAACAATAATAGCCTAAAATGATTTTTACTTATGCAAAATTGAACTCTCAGTCTTGGCATGCTATACTCCTTGGCATTCAGAGGATTGGCATGAATCAAGTGTAATCTTTATATAGATGGGAAGAAAAATAAAACTCTGAATGGGCCAGATAACTGCACTGTAGTATTCATTGGAGAGTAAAATGCTACACTTGGGGGTTTCCCAAAAAAATAAATCAAACCAATGCATTACTTTGATTTTTTTCTAAAAGTAAATGCAGCAATTCTAAATTCCATGAAAAATCTTGAGTCAGGAACTACGATATTTTAATACTTTGCTGAAAGAGAAACAATTTATAGCAACCTTCTAGAACAAATATCATCTCTATTAAAAAGGATATATCAAGTTCTGCCAGTCTGAATATTTCACAGAGCCTATTTTGCTTGAGATAAAGGTCAGGAGTCCATTTACCATGGCATTATCTCACAAATGTGAAAACTTACTTGGGGCAGGCTGAAACGTCAGATGGCTGCTATAGGTTGTTGCTACAGCAACCTGAAAAGGTTGCCAGTGAGGTAGACAGAAAGAAATAAAAAATCAGGCTGAAATTAAATTGCCTAGCTTGTTCAAAATAGCAAGATCTCTGCAGAATTCTTAAAAACCCATACAGGAATATGCATTGCATTCATGCCATTTTTGAAGTAAGTATATCCTTGTCTAAGATTAAAGAAGCAAAAAAAAAATTCCTATTTCCAGTGAAACTGGCTTTGATTGCATAATTATATTAAATTGAGTTTAACTGAGCTATGATGTAATACAATAAAGGATTATTGCCTAGATTTTCTTGACAACTGAACAATCAATCAGAAGAGCTGGATTCACATGACATAGGGATCCATAACTGCATTTCTTTGCTTTGTGTCATGTGCGTGAAGTGTAAGCCTGATGGGTTAATGATTGGGCTCCTTCCAGATCAGTGTTTCCCAACATCAACAAATTTAAGAGGTATGGACTTCAACGCTGGCTGGGGAATTCTGGGAGTTGAAGCCCAAGCTCTTAAATTTGTTGAGGTTGGGAAACACTGTTCCAGATAAAATAAAGTAAATTGAGGGTTGTAAACTTGAAACTGAATGTATAATAAGAGTGTGCTTCTTGCAAAGATTCTTCCAAGAAAAAAATTCCAAGTAAACCTCTAGAGTTTACTTGGCACAGCTATGTCCTTAACAGCTTAATTTGGAGAATAGGAGTGAATTAATATATTAGAAGACCATGTCACATCAGGAGGGGTGCATAGAAATGAAAAGTAAGTCACTCACATGGGGTTCTGGAATATATGTTTTAGGATATTAGATATTTCATATTTTAAAAAATAGTGATAGCACTTAGACTTAAATAACTGCTTCATTTACAGCCCTCTTTAAGTGGTTTACAGAATCTGCAACAATCTGGCTCCTCATTTTACTGATCTCCAAAGGATGGAAGGCCGAGTCAACCTTGAGATATTCAGAATCAAACTTCTAGAATAAACAATAAGTTAGTCTAACCTTTTAGTACTAACTAAAAAATGCTAAGGTTTCTCCAGCCAATCGAAGGCTGTTCCAGGAGCCACTGAATAGAAATTCAGGGACACTATGTACTCCAAAGCTAATAAATTTCCAACTTTTGGCTTACATTTAACAATGCATATTTATATGTATGTGATTCATATGTTTCTTATTTCCTACCATTGATTATCATTGTCTAATATGACAAGACAGAAGGGAAGAGGGAGGAAGGAGGAGCGGAGTGAGTGAGTGAGTGAGGGAGTGAAGAAGGAAGGAAGGAAGAAAGGAAATAAATATTTACAATATTTATTATATGTCCCCTGTAATATCCAAAGGATGGATAGTCATCCATTCTGCCTCAGTTCTACAGTGGTGTAAAGAATAGCTCTCTCTTTCTATATTTAAACAAATATGGAATAAAACAAAAGAAAACATCACAATTTGAATGCACATAATACTTTATATGATTCCATTATTATAACATATATGTATTTATATGTTTGGTGAACTGATACAGGTTTATATGTGACATTCTAATACAATGTATTTTGGAAATTATTTGTACTTTTTGTTAGTGCTACTAGAACAAGGTTATGAAAATAGTGAAGATGAATAGCTAGCAGCAAAGAAGTATAGTTATTTGTCCAGATCTAATAATTTTAAATTTTTGTGATATTTTGTAGTATAACAGCAGAGAAGAAGAAGAATCCTTTCTCATTCTTACATGTTAAATTTACTTATTTGAATAGGACTTTCTAGGATCTGTTCAATTAGGACATTCCTGAACTTTATTATACATAAATAAACCTTTCTCCTTACAGGAAAAGAAACTCTTGCTGAGACAAGAGAGTCATCCTAGTTTCTCCCTTAAGGGCATCAATGATTCCATCCTATTTCCTTCATTTTTTAGGTTAAAAAAACCCCAATGGACTGGCAGGCATTTCTTTAACCAAGTTACTAATTGGACATTTCTTTGAACTCACCTAGTAGGAGTAGAGAGTCAAAATTAATATTTCTCTTTTTTTTTTCCCACCATTATACTTTGGCCCCTGTCCTTGCCTACTTTTAAATTGTTATTACTACTATGTTATGTTCTTTGACTGTCCCACATAAAGTGACAGAATCTCTTTTTAAGTATTAGCTTCACTTTACCTTAGAAATAGTATGATTCTTTTCCCACTGACATGCTGGCAAACTGTGTGCTGATTTCAGTGGCTTGAGAAATACTCTCTTTGTTTCCTTGGAAACTGAATTGCTCAAAGTTCACATGGAACACCATGATAATTGTTCTCTGGCAAGAATTATTGTGATATAGACTTTTAAGATGTTAGGTAGTGGAACTACAAAAGATCTCAGATGTTCAGATTGGAACTTACAATACAAAATGGTTATAATATAGTGTATCTGTGCCAGATACAGTTTTTGTTACAACATTTGTAAAGCAAATCAAAAAAGTCAAATGGCATCTCTTATTCGCTCACATAATGATACCAGTCAGTCTAAGTTAGTCATGGTCTGCCATCCAAATTGTAACCAATTTCAACCATGCTTATTGTCTGATTCCCAAGCAGGAGCTGCCACTATCTTTATGAAATGTTACTGATTTCACAAGAACTTTCAGATATAATTATAGTAGTTCCTGACTTACAAATATTTGTTTAATAATGGTTCAAAGTTACAATGAACTCAGTAAAAATTATTATGACCTGTCCTCATATTCATGACACACCACCCCCACATTCATATGATCCCAATTTGGATGCTTGGAAATTGGTTTTCATTTATGTTGCAGTGTCTTGCAATGATATGCTTACAGCTGTGACCTGTCCAGTACTTTGGATAAACAAAGTCAGTTGGAGAAGTCAGATTTGCTTAATAATTACTCAGTTCACTTAATAAGCATGTGTTTTGTTTAGGGACTGTGGTGATTCATTTAATGACTGTAAAATCGGATCTTGTTTTCATGATGACTCATTTTACAACTGCATTGATTTACAACAGAAATTCCAGTCTTGGTTGTGACTATTTAAATTCATTAGATTGGTGGAATTTGTAAAATAAATTACTTATGTCATATTTGGTATAAAATTACCTGTATTACTGGATATGATAACTCATTTTATTTACTGATATACTCTAATGTTCCATTTTTACCCTAATCGGAATAACCACATTTACTAATCATTCACTGTCCTACTAATAGGAATATATATATCAATTATACATGAAGTATTAATTATTAAACATATCATATTCATAAAATGTTAGTACCAGAACATCTGCTTATATTTTTATGGTGCATTTGTAAATTAAATGAGTATGTGGTTTACATTTTCATACTGAAATTTAACAACCCAATCTACAGTCTTGTTTATGTCATGAACTGATGATGACTTAGTCCAGCTTAATACTTTTGGGTGTAATCGTGATAAACATGTTCTAAATCTTACTGTTTATTACATCTGTAGCAAGTTATGAATTGATTTTACTTTTAGGTCTAAGAAAGAAATGTGGACCATTCTGCAACATAGATAAATTGGCATAAAACAATGTCATTTTTTTCAAAAGTACAGAAATCTGTAGGTGGATCATTCTGTTGACATAATTCCACAATTTTATCCATAATCAATCTTTCTTCTAAGAGAGTCAGAACAGCATACACAGGTTCCTGCATTTTTATTTATCAAATATGTTACTCTTTATCCTTAAATCTTAGCCTATGATACAATAGCTTGCCAAATTTGGTCAATAGTCTTCCTGTCAAGAAGATATCTGAGTCTCATTCACAACCTTTCCTCTTTCACCAATGGGTTTCGGTCCCATATAAAACAAAAGGATGAAAAGTATTGATTCACACTGACATGAAAGCAGATTTCATAATTTAATTTTACTTGGTAGTTTGTTGTTGTAAGATGAAATGTACAAATGACATGGCATATTGAAATTCATGATTAATCAATGATTTAAAAATTCCTAAAACAAAATGTTCTTCTCTCTTGAACTCTAGCAAAAATCCAATCTCCATAGAATAATGATACTCAGCTTTATTTCTCCAAGTCTGGTGACTCAAGTGATGTGGTGGCTGCCTGGAGGCTGTGGGGACCTAGATGGGAGGAAAGAAGCTTCAACTGAACTCTGGTAAGATGGAGTGACTGTGGGTGTGCCAAGTATTTAGTTCTGGTTGGAATGGCACTACCCCAGATAGACCTGATGTGCAACTTGAGAGTTTTCCTAAGCTCACAACTCTTGGTTGAAGAGCAGGTAGTAGTTGTGGCTAGGAGAACTTTTTCACAACTTCTTTAGTATGCTACTTACACTCTTTTCTGGATGTGGGGCCCTGCACTCAGTCAGTCATGGCCTGGTCTTCTGCCACTTGGATTATTGCAACATACTCTATATGGGTTACTCTTGGAAGACTATTCAGAATTCGTCCCAAATGCAAATGTCCCAAGTGTGGCAATTTTGGATGCACCTAGAATAGCACGTGTAACATGTTAAGTGAGCTGCACTGGCTGATAGTAGTAGTACAGTAGTAGTAGTAGTAGTAGTAGTAGTAGTAATCATAGCAAAAATCCATTGGAGATATTTCAGAGAAAATTCTGCAGAATGCATTTCTTTTTACAGTATAGTAGAATATTATTAAGAAAAACTATAGATGCTCCTTCCAATAGCCCAATATCTTTCATAGATTATGCCTTTTTCTTAAAACAATAGCAACAACTCAGATTGGAATATGTGTTCCTGGGGAAATATTTGACCTAAAGACAGTAACCATGATCAATTTTAGTATTTATAAATAATTTTTATGCAATGCCCAGTTGGGTACAGTGGGAGGAACTACAGAACATCCTTTGGTTTTTATTAATTATTTTTAGTATTGATTTTATTTTCTTTATAAGATTATGTGCATTTATTTTGGATGATGTTAACTAATGGTGACATTAATATAAATATTAATGTTCAGTTCTGTGTGACTTACAATTATTTCTCAAGATATAATTAAACTAGTTTTATATATTCATAATGAAATAATTAATTTTAAATTTTATGACAATTGTAAATACTCTGCTTATTTGGTAATATTTTACTTTCATCCAGTATGTGCTTTCTCATTCTTCTTTGTTCTTTTATGAAGTTATTTCATTGCATAGCTTTTTATAAAAGATTGTTAATAATGGAATATTGTTCTTGATTCTCACAGTTTGCACAACTTAAATAATACTTTATAATAGCTGTTCAGAACAAAATACAGAAAAAGATGTTATACATTATTTCAGTTCTCCAAAAATTTTCCCACACCTCAACCATTTGGTCAACCTAATCTTAAATATTTGAGAAGGTTTTCTTAAAAAATAATAATCACGATAGCTACGGTATATCATTTTTAGTCAACCAGACATAGTTTGGTGTCTTTTGAAGCTATTTACTTGGATGCTTCATTCCTTTTCATCACACATTTTCAGGTCCACTAGTTTTGGAATGCTAGAGAGCAGGCAGATAAAGGGTGTGCTGAAGAAAAGTTAAAAAAAATTAAAAAGAGGGAAAAGTAGCCTGCAGTGGAAAGATAACAGTACAGAAAAAATCCAAATGGATATAGCAAACGAAATATTAGCTAACTACCTGCTACATACTTTTTAAAGACCAGAACAAAAAAAGGACAAGGTTAGTCAGGGGAAGGCAATTTACAAATCCTTTCATAGATTGCAGGAACTGCTTCTTTGAGTGAAATTGATTAATAGAGAAATATCATGTTAGAGAATATAATAAAAGGTGGGGTTATAATGGCAGATGATAAAAGATCAGTAAATTTATGGAAGCTCAATGAATCAGTGATAGGTGGTTTAGAAATGAGAGTTGAGAAACATGAAGGAAATATTTATTTAAAAACTAGAAATTTTTTTTAGATTAGGCAGAGGGGGGTTACATTTTAGTGAAGACGGTAAAGAGTTCTTTCCATTTTTCAGACTGATGACATGAAGATTCGACAGTATATTAGTCTACATCTGGTTAAATACAAAACATACTTTTAAAAAAAATCACTTTAAATATATTCAATAGTAAGTTGTTGAACCTTTTTGTATAACCCAACCTGAAATTATCTCCTCAAATTTCTTCAATTTGAATTTATAAAAATATATGATACCTCTTCTTCATCTCACAAAAATGTTATAAATTACTCTCCTGAGTGGAATCATTGATGATCACCCAAAAGTACTTTTGGTGTAAGATACTGAAAGTTCAGCTAAAAATACATCCTTATAAGATGCTGCTTTCCAGTCAGATCAAAGTAGAAAGAAAGAGTCTATGGTCCAGCACATATTGTGCAATAATAAAGTTAGATGGGCTCATTCTGAAGAATGATCTTTGCTATCAGCAAGCTGCCCAATCCATCCACATATATTTTCCTTGTTAATAGAGACAATATGAAATCTGGACCATAATATCAACAACTAGTTAGCAGAGGTTATAGGTATATATACACCCAGTCTGGTGGCATAGTGTTAGAATGCAGTATTGCAGGCAAACTGTGCCCACAGTCTGGAGTTTGATCTTAATGGGGCTCAAAGTTGACTCAGCATTCCAGGTTGGTAAAATGAGAACTCAGATTGTTGGGAGCAATGTGCTGACATTGTTAACAGCCCAGAGACTGCTGCAAACTTGTACATAAGTCTAAGTGCTTTTGCTATATTTATGCCTGTTATACTGTGCTGTGAAAATATGTATGTGTTATGTGTGTGTGTATGTGCATACACAAACACATCTTATTATATTGTGCCTTTTGATGTTTTTCAGCTGAAAGCTGGTAAGTGAAGTATATATACCAAGATAGTTTCAGAGTTAGCCTCTTACAATAGAAAGTAAATGTTCCTACAATCATAAAGGAATTCCTTTTATGAGAAAATTGCGTAGAATTCTTCTGTTAGCAAAGGGCATTGCTCATTCTTATATACAATTCTTGAAACCTATGTCAATATATGCATAAGTGTTGTGCAAATTCTTTTTCAAGTTTTACTTTTTCAGCCATCCGTTATGGAAACAGAGAAATATGTAGATGGGAATATTTATTTCATTTATTCCTACCTCATCTTTTGATTATATGATCCCAAAGACTATTTAAAAATCAATCATTAAAACATCTACATAAGATAGCCAATTATATAAGATACTTTATATAATTCTTTGTAATGAAAATAGACTGCCTGTCCAGGAAGACAGAAACAAAGTCTGTAGTTTTCTATCTGTATGTAGATTAGATTGAAATTACTAGGTGTTTTATTCAGTTATCAGAACTATTTCACTCAGAAAGCACGAAAGGGTGATCCCTCAACAGTTCTGAATTTGATTAGCCTGGGCACTTGAAGGAGAATAAAGCTCCACAATTTAACTTTTAAATCAAAATCCATCTGCCTGTCTCTATTGTTTCAAGGTCACTAACATTATGCAATGTACTATAGACAACCAATAACTACTTTTCTTTTAAAGTTATTTTTTATATTTTACCTTTTTCCAATGCTGCAAAAACATAGATATTATTATTGTCTATAAAAAGGACACAAAAACTTTCCCAAATATCAGAATAATTATGTAGTTAACAAACATGATTATTTATTTTATACATTTTCACAAAGCAATATCAAAAATAATCAGAAAACACAGTATACATCAATCCATTGACCTGATGAAATGTAATTTGCCTTCTCCAATTATTTGTCTAGTGCTATCTTTATTCCAAATGCATGGTTCACTGAATCTGGCCAATATAGCTTAATTCCCATGTAGGAAAATACATGGTAATTACATACAGTATTTTTTATTCACAGATAAAATTTTACTTTCAGATAAATCTTTGCACCATGAATTCAGATTTCTATTATACAGCATAATGAAGAACAAAGTGGAAATAGGAAGAAAACTCTTTCTAAACCAAAATATTCATACATTAGATGTAACCAAAATGTTTTTAAACTTCTTTTCTGAAACTTAGTAAGAATGTCAAAATATTGTTCCTTCGCTATTTTTCTGGGTAGCTGAAACAGAACCACAGAAGTAATATTATTTTTATAATAAGAAATCTTACAAAGATATTTTTAAGACTACTAGCCTTATGAATAACAGTTGTTAAATAAAGTAGCCATGATCTTGAAATCTGTGTAGGAATTCAGTTACTGTATTACTGCTTTTCTGCCTTGAATATTCCTGATCAATCTAAGAATGGTAATTTATAGGTATTTATAAAGGGACCTCGTATGGTATCATTTTCATTAACAAGAATTTAATGAAAGTTTGTCATGTTAGTTAACTGACCTAATGAACATTTAACTATAATTAGTTATTAGCATGTGAAACACGATGTATAATTTAATTTCTTTAAAATGAAACTGGGCAGTCTGAGCAGGAACGTGTCCAACATTTAATTTCTTTCTAAAACAAAATCCCACAGAAACAGAACTGAATTTGCCACAGCAGCAATGGATTCATTTGTATTTTCTGCCTACCCTTTGTAATGCACTAGATCAGAGCAATAAGAAATATGGAACTGTTATTTTAATATTTTAGCAATGTAGTCAAAATGGAATGTAAATACATCACTTTCCTTTCAGTGAAACTTTCTTCAAAGAAAGCCAAGATAACACATGATTACATTAATGCTTTTATAACTCAGCACATCATCAATGTATTTCTCTCAGGACTGACATAATCCTTTTTGGTAGCTTTTCTGTTACTGTTACAAAGATGTACATGAGCTATCATAGCAAGGAAATAATAGGCAACAATACAAGGATACAATAATCATAAAGGGACAAACGTTTTAAATTCATGTTGAGTTTCTAATTTTGAAAATCCAATATAAAAGTTCATCTTAATGCATACAATTCTTGCAGCTTTCCTGATGTTTCTATCTTTACAAGCAATTTTCTATAATATTATTGTTTCTGTGTGATTCTTTCTCAAATATATTTTGAGCATGTTTTTTTTCTCTACCTTCACATTGTCTAAGAATTCTGAAGGAAGAAGACATCACAAAATTGAGAAAAACATAAGATTCAGAAATTATGGCCATATTTTGGTTTGGACATTGATTCAGTCAGTGCAAATTATATGTCTTTACATTAAAACCCAATCTGATGAAGTTCTTGCTCATCCTTCCTGTAATGGCACTTAATTTTCCCATGACAATAGCTTCTTGTAAAAGAATATCCTTCAGTCAAGGAGCAAAAAATCCAGAATTTATCAAAGTCAAATTAACACATCTGAACTAAACGTATTTAAAAAAAAACCAATTACAATATTACTTTACTCATTATTCATAAATAAATGCAATATGTATTTAGGATATGGTTATAGCAGATGACTCAGAGTTAATATTTCAGATTTCTATATACTCTCTTCAAAGTGCATTTGTATTACATACAATGGATGCTTTTCAAAGCTCCTGGAGGCGAGGATAGAAATAAATGGGGCAACTAGTAAAAAAAATTTAGGTTGTGATTTTGATTTCTACAAGTTTCAAGAAAGGTGCCAGTTTTACACAGTGTTTAAGGCATTAGGCTAGAAACCAGGAGATTGGGAGTTCTAGTCCTGTCTGAAGCATGAAGCTGTCTGGGTGATCTTAAGCCAGTCACTTTCTCTCAGCCCAGGAGGAAGACAAGAGTAAGCCATTTTTGAAAATATTGCCAAGAAAACCAGAGATTTGTTCATGTTGTTACTAGAGTCAACATTGACTCAAAGGCACACTGTATATAAAAATATAATACTGTAAAATTTCAAAGGTAGATGTATTCTTTATTATTCTTTATTCAAGAATAAATACAGAACTTCTACTTATTCCTGGATACTTTGTGAATCTTGTCCAACAACTTTCTTGTCAACATAGCTCAATTTAAAAAGATAAATATATCTGAAGTTGGTTAGGAGACACACCTGTGCAAAATGTGGATTTTGAATCACACTGCTACAGCTATCATCTTGCTTGCTTCCCTTCACCTTTGCATGCACACACTTCTCAATGTTACTGCTATGAATTGTGATGCTGGAGAAACTTCTTGAAAATAGTTTTGTGCCTCAAGAAGAAGAAATAAATCAAATCGTAAAGACGTTAAAGCAGAAATATTTTGGACTGAAAAAGAAGGGAATATTCTGATGCTTCAAAAAATCAAAAGCAATCAAAAATGTCACCAGCAAAATGCAAGGCTGATTTTCACTGATCCTAAACATGAGTTTACAAGAATAAGAAATGGTTTCTAATAGAAAACCTTTTAAAACAGGTGTCTGTTGGGTCATGAAGAATGGAAAGCAACTGAATAATTGATAACAATGACAAATCAATGAGTATGAACTATACAAATGTCAGGGCAATTTTAAAACTGATTTAAGGAAACACATTAAGGATTATTAGTATTCATTTATCAGCTACCCAATTCCAATAGACTTTGGGTGGCATACAAACTATAAAATCATAAAAAGAGCTAAAAACAACAAATCAGAGTGACAGCCCAAAGTGACATACTGATGTAATAAACAGAAAAATTAACAAAACAGAATTATAGAGCTATCTCTAATAACTGGTAACACAAACTATATATTGCTACAAATTAGGCTCTCCACATATCAAAATGTACCGAACTGTAGAAAGGAGTAAAATTCTCATTTTAGCTTCTCATCATAATAATCTTTTGAAACTGAAGGGAACAAGTTATATTTCTGTCAGAACCATGCAGCTTTTGTTTTCTTAAGACCAATATATACACATTTTCTCAGTTTCAAAGTGCAATATTAAAAACTCTTGTAGTCTCTGAAAATATTTTTTTAAAAGGCAAGATAATTTTCAGGACTACAGCTTTGTAACCTCTGAAGGTCTTCTTCATTTTCAAAGTTCTGCTTATCTTTGAATCTCATTTATTTGACTCTACTTGGTTGCCAAAGCCTTTTCAGCATTTGCATAATAAAATGCTTATTTAAGTAGAACTAACCTGGAAAATAAAAAAAATCTCTAAAATATAAAAATCTCTAAAATATAAAAACACTGCTGCCTATTCATAATATTTTTCAAGAAAATATTTTGTAGAAGATCTCCTTTTTTAAAAAAATAGTTAAACTCTTTGCATTTGTTTTTTAGGCCAATATTCTTGCTTTCTCCTTAATTGCAGATTCTTAAAAGGATAACTGCAACAATGGATATGAGGCGAATTTGCCAATATGTATAATTTAAATTATCTTAATTGCTGTTTGACCCCCCCAATTTACAGATATGTGTATCTTCCATCTAAATAACCCTATCTTTTAATTCAGCAGGTTAAATATGTAAGAAAATGAGACAATTCCAGTATTTGCACTGAAAAGAAATTATCCGTAATTAGAGCTTCTTGTTTGGGTCCATCTGAAGTCAGTCAGTTTATGTTTCTCACAATCAAGTTACCTAATTGCATGTCAAAATGTTCAGACTTAAGATAAATCGTAAGATTCATTCATTTATTTCTTACCTTTCAAGAAGTAGATTAAATATACTTATGCTAGTTAGGTTACAAACAAGAACAACAACAATAAAAAATCCCTGAAATACGATCCTGGCACATTCCTGTGATATTTATATAGATATTTACATGATGGAATCATTACAGTTGAACATGAAAGTTTTGAGGATTAAAAGCTAAGGCTGAAAAAATCTAGACTGTGCAAAGTCACCCCTATTTAGTAGTATCCAAGTTTTTTCAGCCTAGTGAATATAGATCAGTTGAAGGCATCTTGTAGTTGATTTGTTTATTTATCTAGATCCTCCAAAGCAGGGGGTGCCAATCATTTCATGGAAACAATTTTTTCAGGACTGGGGGGACGGGTAGGTTTTGCATGCAAAATCGATCACTTCACTCATTTGTTTGCGGCTTGTTTGTACATCTTCCTAAGAGGCCATGGACCGATATATGGGTACCAGTCACAGTCCGAGAATTGGCTAATCCAGTTCCAACAGACATCAACAATGATCTGATCATATCACCTGATTTGGCATGTTGCAGGGTTACATTTTTTGTCTTCCTTGGGTAGAACTGAAGATATTACTAAAAACACTATATTACATCTATCAGAGATTTAATACACTTATTTTAGAGTATACTTTTTAAACAATTATTTATTTTTATCCTACCTCTATCATTTTTATAAATAACTCAGGGCAATAAACAAGTATAATACTCCTTCCTTCTTCTATTTTCTTCACAACAACAACCATCCTCTGAGGTGGTTGGATTGAAAAAGAGTGAGTGGCCCAAGCTCACCCATTACCCTACCTCTGCCAATCCAGGTGTATCAGGAGTCCAATTGTGTTGTAAGCCTCACAAGGAAATATGAAATCAAGGAAGGTGATGTAGTAGGTATCATGAGCAATAAAATCATGTACTGTCTTCTGACTGAACAAGAATGGAGCCCTCAGATTCATCCAAGGAGAACATTTTCTGTTAAACCAGTTTCCACTTTGGACTTTTGGAGTTATGGTTTGTAGGCCTTTTAGGCTTAAAGCAGTCTAGATTTCTAGTCTAGTGCCTTAACCACTAGACTACACCACATTGTTCTGGAATGTTCCAGGGATTGCAAAAATCAGTCTGAGAGGTCAAGCAATTAGATCCTCTGTGTGTATGTGTGTTTGTTCATGTGTGTGTGTACAGTATATAATTTTCTACTTCATAATCTCTGGCCATATTCCTAAACCCTGGTCACCACTAGGCTGTGTTATTTTAGTACAAGTTTATGATTAGCTGAGAAGTTAGAGATTAACATTGGGAAAAGTAATCATTATGCAAATCTGCAATGTGAACCCTCCAATTAAGTCTATCCATAATACTTCCCTATGATTAGCAGAAATACAATCAAACAAAAAAACACTGTAAGCCTTGCATCCAAATAATCGAATTGTGCCAGATTCATTGGTGACTCACACTGTTCTCTAAATTGGCAATATAAATGGATTAGGCTGCTGAGAACTCCAAATTGCCTCAGCCCATATTCTATCAGCATTTAGGCACATAAAGCTGTAATGCTGCAAAGCTATTTGCTCAGTGCCATTCCCCCACAAAGATGGGCTTTGACAAGCTTGCCTGTAATTACAATTCTTAGTACTTAAATATTAATTGTACTGAAAGTTTGATTCTATGTCTTTAAAATAATTAAATTGCTAATTATATGTGTAAGAGCCTGAGGATTTTTGTCTGATTAATACTTGTCTAGATAATGCTATATATATATAGTTCCTTTTTAAAATATTATTTAAGCTTATAAGCAAGTCTCTTATGAGAATAATACAGAAGAACAGTGCAAAGTCTCATCCTGTTCTCATTTAAAAAAAAAATAGCTTCTTTGTTCTGCATCATCATAGACAGAATTGCTGTAAAATAACTGTACAGTTTGGAATAAAGCCCTAATTCTATTATTTCATCTAACCTGGAAAATGCAGCAAATACTGGAAGGAGAGGATGGGATCACCAAGTGCTGCTGCTAAGCAACACACAATTTTCTGAGATAATTTATGGCTCATTTGCAAAATTCTACAACATGGAAAGGCAGCTATAGACCCCAAGGATGGGAAGCAGAAAGCCAGGAGAAAAAGAAAGAATGTTTATTACTATTTTGTAAAAAATATAAGGACCTGATAGTCTTCTAGATTTTTCTGAGCTACAAATTCAAGCATCCCTCATAGTTTGCAATGTTCTATGACTAGAATTTAGATATGTTCCTTTATTGGTGAACAAGAGAAGGAGAAGGATCACAAGTTCATGATTTTCTTTTGATACAAAAAGAGAGCTAAAAGATGGCTGGGTGAAGAATGTTATTGATTATTGCCAAATGAAACCAACAGACAATTAGACTTTGGCAATCTTTGGATTTCACAGGCAAGAAAGACAAGTTTTTATATTTCTGTATTCTGCAATGGAATACTCCAGAAATTATATATGCAATCTGACTTCTCAGTGTCAGTCCTTATGTAAGAAAAAATGGTATACTTCACAGAAAAAAATAGAACTATCAATTGGTTTGGAAAGAGAATACAAAAATATTATTCATGGAATATCTTGGGTTGGCAAAATAAAGGATAAAAAACCCACAGTTTTTTAATACAGCTGCTATGGAAAATTAATTAATCAGGAATGCAATGATATATGTTAGAAAATGGCTGTGTTCCAGTCATACGTGCATAATTTGTTGCAAGAATTATTTGCTATAATCTAATAATATTGAGTTCTCCTAGTGGGCTACTAGATCTTTGTTATTTTGGAAATGAAGAACTTTTGCTAACTAAATACTGCATGGAAACTAATGATTTATTTATATATTTTGCAAATATATAATTTCTTGTGTTAAATGAAAGTCTGAATCAGTTAAAATATAAATTCCTCATTCTAGAAACGTAATAAAGCATTTTATGGTACATAAAAGTTTATGTAAGGATGAATTATTTTTCATGTACCATAAATCTGTTGATTGTTTTTAATAATTACCCATATATTTACAGAGAGATTCTTTTATTACTATAGTATATAAACATTATTGTATATTTTCTGTTGCTGGTTTTTTTGTGTCATTATTAAAAGCAATAAAAAAGTTTAAAAGTCTGCAATTTTTCTACAAAAAGCTAACATAGCTCCATTTTTGGGAATAGGACTTAGATTGTAAATTTCAAGCATTTCACAAAAGTACAGAACATTATCTTGCAATATAGTTCAATTCACATACTTACAACAAGTTCCAGTTTAAAAAGCAATGTTCTGTTTCAAATGTTCCTGGAGAAAATATTTCTGGGCTATACTGTATGGCTGTTATGTCTCACTGGAGAAATTTATTTCTATACAGAAAATCCATATTTTTATACAAAGCTGACACAGTTCTAATTCCTAATTCTGTATTTCACAACAAAGTTAATATCACTTTAATAAAACAGAATAATAGCAAATATTCTAGTATTAAGTACATTAAGCTACAAAAGTAGAAAGTAGATATTAACCAATTATAGGGTCACAATTTAATATATAAAATCTGAAAATCTTAACCTCAGGGCCCAGCATAATGCCACAAAATTGGTTGATCCATCTATTTTAAAAAAATAAAACCTAAGTTGTGATTTTCAAATAAAAATAGTTACAATTTAATGTGACTCCCAATGTATTACTTTATTGTGTATCAAACCCAGTTGAAACTTTTTAGAGTTTGCATTCTTAATTGTATTACTTTGATCTATGAAAGGAAATAGATACTGTAATTATAGTTATGAAAAATGAATAATCTAATAGTTGGTATATATGCTGCACAATGCCACTGAAACTATATTTTTCAACTGCACTTAAAAAAAAACATTCATAGTACAAGGCCATCATAAAAAATCTGGTGAAAAATGCTACTTCTACTCCAGCCTCAGTCCAGCTTTTTCTACTGCTTGGAGTTAGATATCCTTCAGGCAGGTGGCTGTTTTGATACACAAAAAAATGGAAAGCAAAATTCATCTACAGGATGCTACCAAGCCATCTGCTGCCCTTTTTGATTGGTCAGGCACTCTCATTTAATTTTTGTAGATAAAATAGCCTTGTTTAAACTCCCAAGGGACTCGGGGCGGTGCACAGCAGATAAAAAACACATACATAAGCAATCTAAAAACCAATTAAAATAATTATATAAAGCTGATACAAATTAAATTTAGAGTTAAAATTGACAATTAAAATAAATTACATTTAAAAATTTAAAATTACAAAAAACTAGAATAATTTAAAATTTAAACCCTGAGATATCAGGCCAGACCAGCTAGCTGGAAGAAATAGGTTTTTAACGCACGTCGGAAGGCTCGGAGGTCAGTAATGGTCTGAATCTCAGGGGGGAGTTCGTTTCATAAGGAGGGCGTAGCCACAGAGAAGGCTTGAACCCTCGGGGTTGTCAGGTGACAACGGCCTGACGGTGGGACCCTGAGGAGGCCTGCTCTGTGGGAGCGCACCAGTTGGTTGGAGGCTGATGGTGGCAACAGGTGGTCCCGTAAGTACCCAAGCCATGGAGTGCTTTAAAGGTGAGTACCAACACCTAAAACATAGATGAAACATGTTCCAGTATGTAGTATCCATTCTCTTAACCTCATTTCCTTTTATTTCTGTGCCACCTCCTACTCATTCCTTTGGTCTTTTCCTTCTTCTTCCATTTGTACACAATGAACAGATCAGTCATATCTGAAATTTAAACACAGTGGAAAATCTGCCTACAGGTAATCTTCAAATTACAACCATTCATTTAGCTCCTGAAGTTACAATGGAACTGAAAAAAGTGACTTATGACTGATCCTTACACTTACAACCATTGCTGTGTCCTCAGAGTCACATGATCAAAATTCAGGTTCTTGGCAACTGGCACGGATTTACCATAGTTGCATGCCAGGTTTACGCAATTGCCTTTCCAGCTGTTTCTAATAAACAAAGTTATGGGGAAGTCAGATTTGCTTAACAACTGTATGATTAACTTAACAACTGAGGTGATTTCCTTAACAACCCTGGTAAAAAAAAAATCTTAAAATCCAATAATACATTTAACAATGGAAATTCTAGTCCTAATTGTGGGCATAAATTGAGGATTACCTGTATCTGCAAAAATTCGCAGGCCATCAGGAGGTTTACACTCTAAACGTTGCAAACATCTTTGCTTCGTACAAGGTTTCAGGATAATTACTGATAAAATAGTATATGCTGCGAAGTAAAATTGAGACATATGCACCACAGAAGAGCTCGGGAGACATTTATATCAGCTGGTTTCATTTGTAAAATATGGAAGGATTCTTGTGTACTCATAAAAACAAGGTTTATTGATTTTCTAGGAAGACTCTGCACATTTTTGTGATGGGTCTTTTTTTTATCATAGTCCAATAAAACAGACTCTCAAAGCTGCCTCACAAAGCATCACAGCACTCTTAATTTTTAAGAACAGAGCTTTTATTTATTTTTTTGCTTCACTTTGCTGTTCTTGACATTTCTTCCACAACCTACTTCTGAACAACTACTTGTGGATATAAAAAGACTATTGAGAATTCTAAGTTTTTCCTGCTATTCTGTCAGGATTTGTACAACTAAGAATTAATAGCCCAAAATTGGAAAGGAGAGAGGGGGAAAGGAGAAGTAGTAGGAGAGGGAAAAAGAGAAAGATATGTTGAAAGCGGTGGTAAACATTTTCATATTGTTGTCATGATAATAATATGGAACATCATATCCTACATGATATAGCTCTATGTTTCTTATACTACTCAGTGTTTATTAAACAACTCAGGAGGAGATAAAAGACTGTAGAACTACTGTTATTTATATACATTTTTGATTTTCTAAACATATATAACAGCATACCTACCGCATTCAATTTTATTCTTTGAAGGAATATATAGTTTTTGCTTTTAGACTTCAAATCAGTGGTGGAATTTTTTTTACTATCAGTTCTGTGGGCATGGCTTGGTGGGCGTGGCTGGGGGGGTTCATTTGACTGAGTGGGCAGTTTCTGTAAGCAGGGTAATAAGGATTAGTCTAGAAACAACAGCAGAATGTTTTTTTCCTGTCTTCCTTATAGGATTAACCCTGTAAAGTGGAGAAAAAAAACAAAAGATTTGTTCTAACAACTGGTTCTCTGAACTGCTTAGAAAATTTATTAGTAGTTTTAGCGAACCTGCCAGAACCTACTGAATTTCACCTCTGCTTCAAATGCTTACTGTTTCTTCATATTATCAGAAACTTCAGAAGCCTAATTTAAGACTTTACTCCGAAAAATTCATTAGAATTTTCAAATGGATACAACTAAAATCTACTTTCTGTAACATATTGCAAAGGTGCTCACTGACATCAGGTTGTGCTGGGTATTAGACATCTGCAAGTCAAAAAAATGTATTGAATCATGAAAACCAAAAACAAAGTAGACAATCTGTGATAGCAAATGATGTGCTAAATATGAAATGATTAAAGATAATTGTCAAAGAACAATCACTTTCAAACTTGGTATTTCACAGGAATGTGTAGATTTGGGTCATATTGATGTTCTTCAATATTAGAGGATTTATGCAAGATGACTTCCTCAGAGATAGAGGTAAAAGCTTCAAAAGTTGAAATTTGCCAGCAATTATGACATTATGGAAATAATAGTGAAGAATTTCTTGAAAAGATCAGGATATCTGATGATATTTGGGCTCATTCTTATGACACAAGAACAAAGCACGAATCCATGGAATATCATTGAAAAAGCTTTACTTGCCAAAAGAAAACCAGGCTTTGGAAGGAAAATTCATGTTTACAGTTTTTGGGATGCAGATTAGTCACATGACTAGCACTATTATCAAATCAGAGTGCTACATTGCAGTACTCAAAACTTTGCTACAATTATTACGTAAAATTTAGTAGCACAAGAAGAAAATATTTCTTAGTGCAAAGAAAATAATATTCTCAGAGAGACAACAAAAGAAAAAAACAAAACTTTGTGTTGTATATATGTAGTAAAGTGAACAAAAGCAATAAATCAGAAGTTAGACATTAGTTACATCTGCTGATTTGATTTTTAACAATCTTTGGCCATATGTAGCACATTCCTCAAACCTGGTCCTCATTTGATCACATTCCTTGACTTTCTCCTCATCACCTGTACCACCTCCTACCAAAAAGACATTTTTATATTTATTTATTTATTTATTTAT
>JAEANM010004347.1:0-20936 GCA_017656035.1 Myanophis thanlyinensis
AGATAATGCTGTTATAGTTATGAGATATGGAATAGAATATAAAGATGAATATGTGGTTGAGCTTATTTCTGTATGGAAAAGTGATAATTTGGGATCTTGCTGTTCTCCAAAAAAAGACACATTGTTTATTTGTTTTTTGTTTGGCTGTTGGTTTGTTTTGCAAAATCTAATATTTTTTTATAAAAAAAATAAAGCCCTACAACTCCATGCTTATTCTGTGCCAGTTGTCTAGCACATCCTGCACTCACTGGGTCAAGGAATTTTTTTGCTAAGCTCGACCTGGCTCAGGCATACCAGCAACTGCCAGTTGACTAAGAAACAGCTGAGGCACAAACAACAGTAACACACTGCCGCACCTTTAAATGTAATTACCTACTGTTTGGGGTCAGGGTGGTGCCTGGGCTATTCCAGTTACTAATTGAACATCTATTGCAAGGAAATCCCAGAGTCATCCCCTACTTTGATGATGTCTTGATTGTGGCAATCAACCAGGAGGAGCTAACCACCAGACTCAGGGTGGTCTTACAAAGATTCCAAAAAGCCGGGCTCAAAGTCAAGAAGGGCAAATGACACATAGCTGTTGCTGAGGTAGAATTCCTGGGATACTTAATAGATGCAAAAAACCCACAGCAGACAAAAGAAAAGCCATACAAGATGTGCCAACCCTCACAAATAAAACAGAATTACAAGCATTCCTAGGACTCCTTAATTTCTACAGCATATTTCTCAAGCACAAAGCAATGATAGCTGAACCACTCCATCAGCTGCTAGACAAGAAATCAGCTTGGACCTGGGGCCAATAAGAAGATGTCACATTCAAGTGGGTCAAACAACTAATTTCATACAAAAGCTTAATAATTCAATACAAGAAATAACTCCCACTAACACTGACATGTGACACTTCACCTTTCGGAGTCAGAGCAGTGCTAAGCCATAAACTACCCAATGGCAGGGAAGCTCCCATTGCATTTTTCTCCTGCACTGTGTACACAGCTGAGAGAAATTAAAGTCAGCTGGACAAAGAAGTATTAGCAGCCATAGCCAGAATCAAGAGATTCCATGAATACCTATACAGAAGAAAATTCCAGCTAATAACTGATCACAAATCCCTCTTATGACTAATCACAGGAACCCAACAAACACCACAAGTGCTGTCACCACACATGATGAAGTGAACAGAATTCCTAGCTTCCTACAGCTGATACATAAACCAGGAGCAGAAATAACACATGTGGACACACTCAGCAGATGACCCCTAGAAACATGAGTGGAAGACCCAGCACCAGTCTCTTGAGTAGTCATGATTGAGCACCTGCCAGAAAGCCCAGTGACTGCCGCAGACGTTGCGAGGAAAACCAGAATGGATCAAACATTATCGGTAAGCCATAGCTGGGTCTGCAAGGGCTGGCCAGCTCAACCACATGGTGCGGAACTTAAAAAATTCACCAGCAGACTGCATGAAATATCAGCACAATGCAGCTGCCTGCTTTGGGGAAACCGCATTATCACCATCCCCCAAACTTCAAAAAACTATTAAGCAAACACTCCGTGAAGGGCACCCGGGCATCGTGAGAATGAAAGCCCTCCCAGAAACTATGTGTGGTGGCCTGGAATCAACAATGACATCAAAAGATGGGTTGAACTCTTCCAGCCATGTCAAGACTCAAGACTGCCCCCCCCCCCCCCCCGCCCGCAGCCCATCCTACACACTGGGACACCCAAATAAACCATGGTCCCAGATACACGTGGATTTTGCAGGACCCATACAAGAATAAATGCTATTCAACATTATGGACACATACTCCAAATGGATCAAAGTCCAGAAGATGACCAACACCACAATAGAAGCTGTAATAGCCACACTAAAAAGGCTATTCACAACCCAAGGGCTGCCAGACATCATCATATCAGACAATGGACTGCAATTCACAGCAGCCCATTTCAAAGAATATCTGGCAAACTAAGGAATTAGACATGCCCTCATAGCTTCATTTCACCCTGTGGGTAATGGGATGGCAAAACTAACCTTGAGAACAATGAAAGAAGTCCTGGGGGAAATGGGACCAGGGGACTTGTAAGAAAAAATCAATTGGTTCCTACTGGCACAACACACCACACCATCCCAATGACAACAACAGATCAAAGCCCAGAAGAATTTTTGATGGGCTGCAAACAAAGAATTGGATTAGACAGATTACACCTAGACCAAGAAGATGGCCACCTTCACACAAATGACACTGACCACAGAATCTTTCAAAAGGGGGAGGCAGTGTACACAAAGAACTACACCAGGAAACCTCAGTGGCTTCCCAGGAAAATAACTAAAATAACAGGCCCCCTGTCATATGTCATCTTCCTGAATGATGGCAGGGAGTGGAGAAAACATATAGACCAGCTGCAAAGCAGGCTGGAAGCGGGTGTTGAGAACCAGAAGGAAAAGAGAGACTAAGCTGAGAGCAGAAAAACAACACACTCCGGAGAAAACTCAGTGGAGGAACCACCAAACACCACTGGTGAAGTAAGAGAAGAAATACTAATGTTCCTACCTGGGGCCATCATCCGAAAACGCAAGGTCACACCAGCTGCAAAGGCCCAACAGCCGCAGGAAGAACAAAGACCAGAGAGAGCTCCAGAAGCAACTGACCTCAACAAAAACACAGCAGAAATAAGACCAGGCATGTGAAGATTGAAGAGGGAACATCGTCAACCAGCCTATCTGAGCGAGTATGCATGCCAAATTGGACATGTGGACTGCTGGCACCAGCCAGGTGGGCAGACGTGCTGTGTTCACACATGCACAGAAGTTATCCATTACCTAATGCATTTACAGCATGGGAAAATACTTCAATTTGATTGGCTGCAGGCTGATTCCTCCCTATAAAAGGGAGCTGCTTGCCTGCAGCATGCTGTTAGATGATAAGATCCCTAATAAAGCTACTTAGGAGTCTGCTGCTGGTCTGAGTCCTCTTTACTTTCCACTACATTACAGTTTGCATTCTGAATGTTGTCCTGATTTGTTTTCCTTAGACAGCTTTTCTTGGTATGGCATTTCTTGAAAACTCTGCAAGAAATGTCATGTCGCTTCATCCAAAACGTCCTCTTTCCAGAGACTCTTGCTTCACTAATTGGGCTTTCTGTTTTCTTTTAATTAAAAAGAAAGGCTAATCATTATTATAAAGCAGTTTCTGGGCCTTCTTTCTGACTCCTTAGGGATACTCTCTCTCTCTCTCTCTGTGTGTGTGTGTGTGTGTGTGTGTCTGTAAGCATGCACTAAATTTAGCTAACTCCCGTTTGGGTAGGACTTTGTGGGATATTTAATGGAGTCACAGCTAAAGAAAGAAATATTAACCCATCCTTTCCTGTAATTCTCATCCAAACCAAATTTCTTTTGTTCACTTTTGAGGATAAAAGAGACATGCCAAAGTATAAATGGAAATTCTAGAAACTTCAAATCCTGTCAAATGTAGAAGGCACCAGATTGGGAATAGTTTTGCTCTTCATATAAAAGTAAATTAGCAAAATGTTTGAAGAAAAGGCTGATGAATTACAAAACAGTGTTACTTCCCTTTATTTATATGCAAATTATCTCCCATAAATTTCTAAATATGAAGATCTTATTTGGGTTTTTGCATTATGGAAATTTGCTTCAGTTAAATCAGTCATGAACACTTATTTAAAAGACAATTAATCAAAGGGAGAGATTTGGTTCCTTGGACCATGATTCATTGATCACAAAAGACATTTATTTAATACAAGTTAATACAAATTTGAAAAGATTTATAAGAATGTATTTGACTGAAACATGTCAATTGTAATTATGAAAACTATAATCCAAATGATATGGAGTTGAGAGATGGAAACTGAAAAATATTATATTCAGTTGGATTCCTAACTCATTGTAAAGCTGTGTTGCTTAGTGAAGGTTAATGGAGCAGATTCAAATGACATTTGCAGAATCATTTAAGCAATGGTCCCCCACAGGTTGTGCAATTTATTATATACTAATTCTTACTATATTGAAATGAAATCAAACAAGCTTTTGAAATCTTACTGCAGGAAGATAAATTTGAGCTAATAAATATAATTGAAAGCTGGTGGGATAATTCTCATAGTATATAACTGAAGAATATAACTTGGTAAAAAGAAACAGGAGCCTTTAAAAATGAAGAGAGATTGCTTTGTCTCATAAAAATGCCTGCCTTTGCATTGAAATTTAGAGAAAGAATTCTTGAAAGTCTCTTAAAAGTCTTAGTTAGTCTTCCCTCAGAAAGTCTCTTAAAAGTCTTCCCTCAGAAGATAGAGGATTGCTTCTCTTTTACAGACTCCTAACCAATAAGAAAGGCTTGGTAAATAAGTAGAATCAATTAGAACAATAATGGTGAATAATTTGGACTCAGTGTGTCAAAAATTTGGAAAATGTTTCATTTGACTCTGCTGATATGACACCCCAATGCAAGATCTTCCATGATTTCTGGAGGCCCCAGAGCCTCTGTGAGAACACAGCCCTCTCATAAAATTTCCAGAGGGTCCAGAGTCTACACAAGACTACACCCCAAAGACCTCCACATCATCCCAAAATAAGACATGCTTTGAAGAATATTTGTTGTTAAATGTTGGTGAACACTGGCATGTCACCCAAAACATTATGGAATTGACATATATAAGTCCACTATCACTGAATTGGAATGTTGATGGAAAGTGACCATTCATATGAACTTCCTGCCTGCCATGGTATTAAAACATCTACAAATCATTTGGAGACATAGCCTCAGAACATACCCTCCACCTCATTGCCAGCCCACTACTGAGATAGGCTGAAATCAGTCTAAGGTGTTCAGCACAACAGTAGCATATTATTCATTTTGAAGAAAAATAATGGATATTGAAGGAGTATTTGTCTTGGTAATAGTATGTATGGAGTGTGTTTTGGTTTTGCAACTAATTACAAATTGAATGTGACTAAGTAGGATGGCTGCTAAAAAGCAAATGAAATTTTAGACTATTTTCTAAATTGTGAGAAACAATCTTTTCCTTACAGTGCACATTTCCAAGCCTCTTCTCAAGTTCTAGGTCAAATTCTGAGCATTGTAATTTAAAGAAAATACAGGAATACTGGAGCAGATGTAGCGTAGGGCAAGAAACGAGAACAGGGTTCTGGAAATTAAGTCTTACAAGGAAAGATGGAAGGTCCTAGATATGCTTAGCCTTAAGGAAAGACAACAAAGGGAGAAACTATCCTCACATTTCAAATGCCTAAAGAAGTACCATGCAGAAGAAAGTAAAAACAAATGTTCTACTTTTTGAAATTGTGGAATAATGATTTTAAGATTCTTAAGATTTCAGAAAGGCAGATTTGGGCTCAGTGCTAGATAATTTTTTTCCTAACAATAGGAATAGTTTCACATTGAAACTCATTATCAAGAGAGGCATTCAGGGAAAAACTGGACATCTGTCCATCAGGAATACTTATTTTAGATTCCAGCATCATACATTAAGAGGAATGGACTTGAAGGGTCTTCAGTAGCTCTTTCCAGCTCTGTAATTCTGTGCAGTTTGTAAGAGTTTAACAACTTTCCAACCAGCTATTGCCGAAAACATTATACTTGAACAAAATGCAAGATTTTCTTTCTGACTCTCAGCTGAACTTTGTGAAAATAGTTTTTATTATAAGCACTTGCCTTCAAGTGATCATGCAATTAATTCACTTTTAGGCAAACATTTGCTGAGCCAAGCTTGAAACATGCTTTCAGCATAATAACCTACCATTCTCTAGTTTTCTTATTCAGAGCTGGAAACAGTGAAATTGTCAAATGGAGAAATCAGGCATCAGAATTTTTTTATTAGTATTATTTCTTTATACTGGGTTTCAAATAGAAGATGTAGATTGAATAAAGTGCACTGCATAATGTTGAGTAATGTCTCGTTCAAACATAAAGCTGTTTGAAAAAAATAAGGCAATTTTTCACATTGTATCTTCTGCAAATGCATCTGGAAGCACTGTCAAGAACCAACTGAGAAAATAAATAGACCCTCCTATATTTTTTAAAACAGATACAAAAGCTTGGCCAGCATATTTTTGTATAGAAAGTTCAGTTTCCAAGTATTAAGTTCTATAGAAAGATACAGTGTCTTTTGCACAATTAGGCAGTAATTCAAACACTCCAAATCAGAGGTGTGTTAGATATATTTTAGGATGAGTTTCAAACAGATAAGAGAACAAATCCTCTTATTCTTTTCTGTCATATGTCTCTCCCCCATTTTTCTCTGTGATGGTTTTATTCTGTATCATCTTCTCCCAAATCCCAATGATAATCTTATGTGTTCTCCTGATTTCATTGGACAGACAGAGATACCTTTTAAATTTATGGTGTTAAATTTATGGTTGAATTTGTGGTAGCTATTAGGAATAGTTCTGCAGCTGCTATTCTTACAGAACCTCACTGCCAACAAGCAGACTTATTGTAACTATATAATAAAACTACTATTAGCATTCATAACTTTGGTTTCTTAGTCTTGTCTGCCATAAAAGGCTGACACCAACCTTCCTTATGTCAATGTGACTCCAATCTCCCCCTTTTAATAACAATAAAATTAAGCAGGATCAAGCCTGAGACATTTTCTCAAATTACTTGGTACCTTTATACTGGGTTTCAAATAGAAGATGTAGATTGAATAAAGTGCACTGCTCCACTGGTTTGAAACTCATCAAATTTGGTATTCAAAGCATTTTGATGTCAAAATTTTGTCATAATTTGTTCAATTCTTGATGCATAAGCTAGAATTTGTCAGTGTCAGCTGCCTTGTGATTCACTACATTATTCCTTATGGGGAAAAATTTGCATTGTTGGTACTCAATGCACCTTATGGAACCAATTAATGATGAGTATCGAGGTACTATTGTATGCCTCAGACTCATTATCTTCATTGTGACTCTTCCTTCAGTACCTCAAGGATACTCTTATATCCATTATATGTGATGAGATTTTCTCTCTGTGTTGGTTAGAAGGAATACTAATGCCAACCAGATAATACAACGCAACCCTGATATTATTAAGAACAGATATAAAATTGCTTGCAGTAAGTGGAACTTTACCAAATATAAATGCAGTAACATACTAGACATTTATATAATGTATCTATCCAAACTGCCTCGTACAGACATTGTGGGATAATTTACCTTGGGTTATTCCCAGTGTTTTAGTATTATTTGTTAACAATGTGATTCCTCCTGTCCATAATCTTTGCATGGAAAAAATATAAAGAGTTTAAGATTTAAGATTTATTTGATTTATATACCGCCCCTTCTTCCTAGGGACTCAGGGTGGTGAACAGCAAGATAAAAACACAAATACATAAATAACAATTTAAAACCCATTTAAAATAATTAGATAAAGGCTGTCTATTAAAAATCATTATGAAATTTAAATTTTGATAAAAAACAGTTAAAAATTAAAATATTAACTATTTAAAATAATTTAGTTAAAATTAAATTAAATTGGATTGAATTTAAGTTAATAACCCCAGGTATCAGGCCAGGCCAGCTCTCTATATAGAGAAATATATAGTTATAACCTTACTCTGCATTTGATATTGTAATGATATCTAATTTGAAGATACATTACAATTTAATCCAGACTGATAAATTGTAATCCAGAGAAAATTTAGCAAAATTTGGGCAGGCAACATCACAACCTGGTTTGGGAATAGCACCATGCAAAACAGACAAGCACTACAGATGGTGGTACGCTCATCTGAGAGCATCATCCACACCAAATTCCCCGAGCTACACTCCGTCTACAACAAATGCTGCCAAACCAAAGCTAAGAAGATAGCGAAGGACCCCAGACACCCCAACAACTGTTTACCACAATGCGGTCAGGAAACCGTTTTCGCTCTCTGAAGGCAAACACAGAGAGAATGAGAAAAAGCTTCTTTCCACAAGCAATATGGACACTAAACCAGGAACCACAAGCACACTCAGGACTACAACAGGAACTATGACTATATCTAACTACCACCTTCCCCACCATCCCTAACTTATTTCCTACCCCACCTTCCCATTTTGCCTTAACTTACTCGCAGTTGCGGGCGGTCGCGTAAGCATTTCACTGCATATCGTACCATGTATGACTGTGTATGTGACCAATAAATTTGAATTTGAATTTGAATTTCTAAAATATAATACACAGATAGGTGTTACTTGAAATATAATTTGAAATGGTTCTAATATACTTTTTTATCATCACCAAAACAATAATTAATGAAACGGTTATGTAGGATCAGGCTAACTATACAATAAACTGGGGAAAGATTATCTTATTTTCAATTTTGTGGTTAAAAAGTGTCCATAAGGTTCAAGATAGCTATAATTTGCTTGGATAAGGTGGCTCACTACAGCTCCTTACCTTTAGATACAGTCTGAAACATTTTGAGGAATGCAGTTGCTATACAAACTTGTACAGATAGTTGCACATATCAGAAGTCTCCTTCAGGCCACAATGCATGAAGAAAAAGGCAGCTACAGTAAAGGGATACTTTGCAGCAACTTCCTTTCACACCTTTTAAAAGTAGAAATCACACATGTTTTCTGTAAAAGTCATATGTCAGGGCTGTGTAGAGACTCAGAATTCAACATTTAATTTGGAACAGATGTTTCCACACATACAATACCTGTCAAGAACCCTGAAAGCAACCAGTACCTTTCCTGGGTGGAAAGTGGCTATTGTCCGCAACTGATGCATAATCTTGTTCAAAGTTGCTTATCAGAGTATTTCCTCCAAATCACACTTTGCAGTTCAAATCTAGATCTCTATTTAGCTCAAAAATAAATACTTATTCAGCCAACCATATAAATAATACAGCCACAAAAATCACTTAAGGATAAGCAATGGGGAACAACGAGATAAACGAATGGTTAAACTATGGATGCCACCTCTGTTCTCTATTCCTACACCCCTTAGGATGTTATGATTAGAGCAACCCATCATCTGATTAAAGGGTCATTTACTAATTTAGAAGGTTATACTACAAGAAAGAAGCAAAATTTAAAATTACATTGATAAATTAATATCAATATTAATTAGCAGAATGAAGTTAAACAAAGGAAAATGCAAAGCTCTTCAGTTAGGGAGAAACATAAATCAAGTGCACAGATTTAGAATGGTGTGTGTGTATAATAGTAGATAGTAATAGTAGTAGTAGTACACTATAAAATATTTTAGAACTGTAGTTACTTATGAGTAGAATAGGAGTAAACAGTCAGACAAGCTTGTCAATATGCTCTGCATGAGACAATACTGGAAAAATGTCCAGAAGTTACAGTTGGTGCAAAATGTGAGCACTAATAGCAGTGACAATACAGGAAGGGGCAACTGCCTTGTAGGCCCAAGAGACATTACTGAGTCTTCAAACTCCAAATCTAGTAATGCTTTGCTGCAGGACTAGATTTGGAGTTTGAAGGGGTGGTTTGTGCCTATATAATAACTATTGCATTTGGTGGGTAGGGGGAGAATCACATGATGTGGTTGTCTGTCGTGATGTGGAGTGGCTGGCAGAAGCAGTGTACTGTACAAAGAAATAAACAGCCTATATTCACAGTGATTGCAGTGACCACTAGATGGCAGCAAAGATATGTAGCAACTTTAACCATCTGTCCTCTATTGCTATCTAGTGGTTGTCTAGATATGGTACCCTTAGTATTGACATAAGCTCATAGACATAAGGCATCCCAAGCTACAGTGCTGCCAGTATTCCTCAAGGATATATATGCAGTACCAAGGCATCCAAATGGATATGCCCCAAAACATTGGGGTACATATAACTTTATTTATAATTTTTTCTGACTAAATAGTGTAAAAATTGAATGATATCTTTATAGAGGTTTCTGCAGGGATGGCCAGTTTGTTATTAACTTTGAAAATTCAGTGTGGGTATTCATCCAAAGGAAAAGTATGAATATTTTAGCTGTTACGATCTAGATATGATGCTTCTTAGAAGCTGATAGTATTGTCAATCCAGTGTATGAAAGAGGTCCTTTTTGGTGCTTCCAAGCTCTTACAAATTGTGTTTGGCTCACTGAATATTTAGTACATTTGCCCTTCTTTTCCTATAATAATATTTGTTATTGCCAGTATTTGGTAGTGTTAGTGCTATTTGTTTTAATATATTTAGCATTTTATCTTTATCAGCTAACTGTACCCTGGAAAGAAACCAACAGACCAATAATGTGTATCCAATCCCCATTGTAACTGTCTAATCCATATAACCAGCGTAGCATCTTTGCCTCCAATCAAATCCTTGATTACAGCTTCTTCCCCCAGAATCTTTCTGATTGTAACCTGTTCTTTTGGGTATCTTTAAGACTTTGCTTCTAGTTGTCAACCCCTTCTCTTGTGAGAACAATATGAGCAACTAAACTAATTCTTATTTCCTGTGAAGGGAAATAACAGTGTTAGAACAGAGAATTTGTTTAGACTACTCTCTTCCTTCCAGCATCCAGAAATGTTGTGTGTAGGCATGACTAGGCAGCATTGACACTATGGCCTCCACAGGGTTGTCACAGACTGATTGAAAACTGAGTTTTTTGTGAAATGGCTCAAACTGATGTATTCCTTTAAAATAGATTGGAAACCTTGTGTATGAAAAGAAGCAAGGGAATTGCACAAGGGGCTTTGAAGACCATTCAGAAGCTGTTGCATCTGTGGTCATTGTTTGACAATTTTGTTTATGCTCATATAACATCACTGTTTTGTGAGTTGTACTGATTTCCAGTAATTTTTCAAGATGCTAGTTGTCACCTATGAAACTCTTCAGGGCATAAGGCTCAACCTATTTATGGAACCCTTTATCTCTTATCATCTTTGTTTGTCCCGTTGGATCTAGCTGGAAGGACATGCTCCAGGTCCCTTTCCTTAAATAAGGTTTAATAAAAGCAGCTTACTGTGGATCCTGTCTTCTTTGTAGCAGGGCTTACTCTACAAAACAGCATCCTTCTGGAGATTAGGATGGCCCTGACCCTGTAAGCCTTTTCTACTGTGGTTGTTCCTCCAAGGGTTTGATTTGTGTACTTAGGTGAGCTGTGCTGTCCAATATTAGTTTGCTCATTTATTTATGGTCATCAATCTTAAAACCACAACTGGGCAGCTCAAATCAATGAACCAAAGCCAAATATCATATAACCACAAAACCAAAACCCAATAAAACCAAAAACAGAAACCTGACTCTGCGATCAACCTTCCTTGATACAACCAAGCAGTTTCTTCTGACTGTGCCTTCACCATATCCCAGTGTTTGGTGGGAAGATCCACATCTTTGTGGCTTTCAGAAAGTTTAGAGGATCAGACTTGCTGGAACTCAAGGGTGAATAGTAGAAGCCTTGAGTTCAGGAGGACCCTTAAATTGCACACCAGCTCAGTCCAGGAGTACACTACTCTGTCTAGAATCAAAGATACATTGGCAGAACTTGGGCACCAAGTTCATCTTGCAAAGGTTGAGTTGCACCTGGCTCATCCCCATTCAGACCCTCTCAGCCTCCTGTAACTGGGTTAATATTATTCTTTAGGAGTTAAATGGTTTGTGACCACAGGCATTTGTTTTTTTTGTTGAACTGTTGCTGTTTCATTTAAATCTTATATGCTTCTCAGACTTATTTATGAGAGTCAGGTGGCCTGATTAATAGTTTAAATAAATAAATATGGTTAATCTTGAAAACAGATAACAGAGAGGATAACATTCATCTCTACAGAAATTCAATTGTAGGTTAATTGTGAACTAATTTAAACTATTTCATTACCCTAAACTGAAAAGTAAATGACTCTTCCTTTTTTAAAATGGATAAATATTGCCATTTGTTGGTTTGTTGATTTTTATTAATAATGTTATGTTTCAAAGATCCTCTACTAGATTTGTTCACTGTTCTAACTGATCCTTGATCTTTTTGACATTTAGAAAGTCAAATTATTCTCATTAATGTAAAAGAAACAGACTGATGATCACCTCATTACTTGCACTACCATGTATATGAATGCCTTTTTGTAACAGGCTGACTGGTTTATAAGTGAAGAAATTTGTACATAAATGTTTGTCCTTAGTACATTAAACACATAAACAGCTGTGTTTGTGGTACTGGAAAATCATTAACTCATGAAAAATTCATCAAATGTCCCGAGATCTGTGCTGCTTATTTAAAAATTCATACAAAGTTTTGAAGAGTAAAAATGGTTTGACAAGTAGGCAAGCCACAAAGAAACTGACACATCAAGGGAAGAAGATCAAACAAGAATATAGCAGGCATATTCATACTGTAGGCTGAAGAGCCAGCCTGGTCTCCAAGGGGGTTGAAAGAACAAGTCGACATAAAATATAAAGAAAGAATAGAAACAGAAATCTCAAGGTGGAAGAGAGACAGACCATTTGACATTCAAAAATTGATTGTATTTTCCCTGGTGGTTTTTTTTTTTAACATCCAGTCAATAAATTCACCTCTCAATACCTTATTTCATTAAGTATAATAGTTTCCATACAATAAAAGTGCATTGGGTGAAGGCAATGCTGCTTATCTTGCTACAATATATTCATATCATATACGTTCATACCTAGCTCATCTCTAAGCACCGGTTATCAGCCACATACAAGTGGGAGAGATTAGAAGGCTCCGGTTTGGAAAAAATGCAGAAGAATCTTGCAGGAACTCAGATGGGAAAACAGCCTAGTAAATACTGAATATCCTGAGTTGGAATATTAACTCAGTGAAAATTGGACTGTGGAGCTGAAAATCAAAAGGGATAGAATCCCTTGACAAAAAGGTGTACTTGGTTAATTTCATTTTTGTTATTGGTACCTACCCTCTCTCTCTCTCTCTCTCCTTCCCTCCCTCCCGCCCTGCCTCTCTCCGTCTCTCTCTCTCTTATGTGTAAATGCCATCAGCAGGAGAATTAAGTCTTCCCTTCCCCACCTCTGTAATTTCTGGCAACTCTGCTACAGAAGACGGTGGGATGCACTGTACTAACCAGGGTTTAAATTTAAAGCGCAATACACCTTCTCACGAGGATGTAGAATGGTTTGCAATTCCATAAAATAAATGAGTCTCATCATTTCTCCCCTCCCACAGCCTTCTCTTTCTCAGGTTGTTCTACCTCACTAAGCTGTTGTAGCCACAACGGGTGCGTGTGTTTTAGCTAGCTTCGCTTCCGAAAGCGGAGGAGAGAGGGGGGGGGGGTGCAGATTAGAAAAGAGAGCTCTGCACTGATCTCGCTTTGGAGCTCAAGATTTAGAAGTTCATTGCAAGGAGCGGCTCACTCTACTTTTTAAAAACAAAATTTTGGGCGAGGAAAGGCCTCTAAAACGGGGCTTGAGAAAAAGAAGGGTTGTGGGTTGCGGGGTTTTAAAGCTAGAAATTGTCGCGGGGATCCTCAGCGGGGCAAATCCTCGGACCCTTCAATTCCCCTCTTCCCACCCACCCACCCACCCTCCCCGTTTCAAATTCGGAAGGTGGGTTTTATAACCCACGGGCGCGGCTATAAAGGGCGAGGCAACTCTTTCTCCGGTTTACTCAGAAGTAAGTCCCAACGAGCTCCTCCTGCACTTTCCGCGCGGGGATTTCTGTGCACACTTTACATGGGAGAGTAACTAACTCCGAAGGCGCGGGGGGGGGAGGGGGGCGCCGAGGGGCAGCGCCTTTCCCGAAAGACGCGCGTGACTCGCGGAGGTTGCGCTCAGCACCTGAAAATGAAAAAAAAAAACACCACCCGGAGCCAGTTTCCCAACCTTTTCCTCTCCAAAAGTGGGGAAACCGCGTTGGTTTCCCCGAGCGTTGATTCCAAGCCCGGCCGGGAGCTGCGGTCTCCGTACAAACCAGCCCTCCGAAGTCTTCCAGGGGCCTCGTTCCCAGGGGAAGCGCGCCAAGGGCGTTTGCAACCTGAAGTGGGAGCGTGGGTTTGCAGCACCAGCCTCCGTCGCCGCCGTCGCCGCCTCCGGGTCCCCAGGCATTGGTGATTTGGGGGAGGAGGAGGCTGGAGTAGGTTCAAATCCCTCCCAGCGCTTTGCCTTGTCGAAGTAGTTTGTGATTCGGGCTCCCGTCCTGGGGCGTGGAACTGGCGCGCGTCTATATAAAAAGGTTTTCCCGACCAGGCAGCCTCGGAGCTGGCTGCGCCCTCGCGGTTGGCCCTGGGTTCGGTTCGGAGCGCATAAAGGAGGCCCGGCCAACGGAGCCGAGGCACTGCGCGACGCAGCGGATCCCCCACCCCACCCCCGGCTGGGCAGGCAGGCGGGCGGGCTGGCTTCGCGCGCGTCCCCCCTCCTCCGTTTCTTTCCCCGAGGGGGGGAGGGGGGAAAAGACAAGCGGCGGCCGCCTCTTTTGTGGGAGGGAAGCGGAGGAGGCAGGCGGATCGATCGGGACAGAATTGTTCCGAAGTCAGCCGCTCCGAGAGGACTCGCCGGCCCGGAGAGCCAGGTGAGTGGCAACGCCCCTCGGGGAGAAGCTCACGGCCGCCTTTCCCGGTGGGCTTTCGGTAGCCCTTCCCCGCAGGGATTCTGGTCGGCGTTTTGGGTCACTTCCCGGCAAGCCACTGCCTTGGGCTCCTTTGAAGACTCTCGTGCCGACACTTGGCGTAGGCTCAGAGGCATTGCTCCACCATTGACTTTAGCACATGTTATTGTTATTATTATTATTATTATTGGGTTTTTTTTTTTTCTGGCACTCAGTTTAAGCCTTCGCTGAACAAGGAAGTCCCTTGTTCCTCTCCCGCTGTGTCTCAAGTTGCTAAGACTACAGCTCCCATCGTCTCCGCCAGTTCCAATTTGGCGGGGCTGCTGGAACCTGCCCTCGAAACTCCCTCCTAAGCCGCCCCTTCAACTCAGCAGCGTGAGTTGCAGGGCGCCCGACAGGATGTACCTGTCCAGGCTCCATCGGGGGTGGAAAAGGCAGCAAAATCACCGACCGGCGGGTGGGTGGTGGTGGGTAGGGGAACAGCGGTCGCAGGTTTTGCCCGTTTCCAGAGGCGTTTAACTCCAACAGCGCCTTCGGGGTTTGCCTTTGGGAGACCCGGTGGGCTGAGGCGCGGCCAAGCCGACCTTGCGCGTTCGGCAAACTTAGCGCAGTTAAGTTGTCTTTCGCTGCGCCCCGAAGGTGCTGAGCCCAATCCGCGCGAGTCTCCCCTTGACCCTACTCTCCATCCTGCGCGCCCAGAACTGGGTGAGACTCAGGAGTTCCGAGACCTGCTTGTCCTTCTCTAGATTACGCCTCTGCTGAGCTTCCTCCCCGCCCAGAGATCGGGCTGTGCCCCTGTGGAAGGGCGTCGCCTGGAGCCCACCACCTCGGATTCAGCAGGTGCCACAGACTGACCTGCTCCCTTCAGGATCTGGAACCCCAAAAGGCTCACCTCAAGACTTTAACCCTCGCACTATCCCATTGGCAGTTACTTTCCAGGGAAGGGTCAGGCACTCTGCATGTGCTCAGAAGAACCCGCGTTATGGGGTGGTGGGATCCAAGACCTGAAATTAAGCGCCACTGCTCAGGTTTATCCTTAGATTTTATTTTATCTGCCTTCTGTTTTCTAAGCAAAGGGCGAAACTTGAGAAGCACGCTCCTTGAAGCGAACGGACAGGGGTGCCCGCTCTGTCCCATCTCCCGACGGGGGTCTTAGGTCCTGAATCAGGGCTGGGGGCTTCTAGAACCCTCAGCGCTGGTTCGTCTTTTCCCCCCTGTCCGTGTGGAGGGGCCGCATTGTTCCAATAACCATCCAGAATCAGTCCTCATTAAATTAACCTTTCCATCTGCTAGGAATATGAAAGGAAGGTGCGCGCGTTCAATTTGGTGTGTTTCAGGAGGAGGAAGAGGAGGAGACTGGGTCAAAATAAAAAAGGGAAGCTCCACAAAGAAAATACTAAGAGTTTGTTTGGTTTGGCATCCTTCTTAGGATTTCCAGGAAACCTTTTGCGGGTGGGTTTCAGGGCGCGCGAGGCGCTCGCTTGTTCTCCACACCTTCTGCAGATGAGAATTCAGTCTGGAAGGGGGTAGCTGCTGGGCGGTAGATTACAGTCTTCTAATCCGGACGCATTTCAACCTCAGGTGAGGTTGGGATGGGATTAGCCAAAATCCAGCGGGAGCTGCTGAGCTTGCGGTCAGTTTCTGGCAGCGGAAGTTTCTGTGTTGAAGCTGCGGCTCCGACTCCCGGGGCTCTCGAGATTAGGGCGCCAGGCGCTCTTCTTAGAGCACAGATCGCCAATCTGATGCCCTCCAGAATGTTTTGAAATGCCTTGCAAGAACGCGGAGAGTCGTTTCTATCACAAGTATCCCTCACATGAATCTGATAGAGAAATCTGACTTTAGACCAGCAGCTTTAGCGAAAGTAAATTCTCGGGTCTGCCTCATCCGTCCCAGGGAGTCTCAAATTCTGCCTTTAACCGGGCTCCTGCTGCCTCTTTCCTACCCCTTCTCCTCCTGAGTCGCCTCTACTCTCTCCCACTATCGGGCGGGCGGGCACCTTAGTGGCACAAGCCTGGGGTTTGGAAAGGAAAAAGGATCTTGCTCTCTCGCAAGATCCGCCTCTTAGGAATGAGAGGCGCTGCTGGCGGCTACCCGGAATCAGCTTTTCTCAACCGGCGCCGTACAGGTAGGCGCCGGTCCCAACTCTCATCATCCGCAGCCGGCGAGGGCGAGGAGCAGGTGGCCAATACACCTCAAAAGGTTCGGATTGGGTTGGGTTGGGTTGGGTTGGAGAGAGGGCAGGGTCAGCGCGCCTCTCCTTTTGCGCTTAAAACTTGGTGCCGGCGCGCTTTCAGGACCTCGGACAGCTCACGACTCGCTGCGAACGAGTCTGGGGCGGCTTTCCTGGGCTGCGGCGGTTCAGCCGCGGCATTTGCGATGTCACACTCACAAATGAGTCTCTCTCTCTCTCGGGTTTCATTGGGGAAAAAAAAAAAACTGACTTCCTTAACAACGCGTGAAAGTGGATAGCCTTATGTATTTCTAGCCAGCAGCACAGGAAGATGCGGCAAGGGAGAAGATGGCCAATTTGGTCTAGTGGTTAAGGCGCTAAGACTAGAAAGCAGGAGACTCTAGTTCATAAAGTCCAGCCTTGGGCATGAAAGCCAACTGGATGACCTTGGTCAATCACCAGGAGGCTGTGAGTTCTAGTCTATCCTTAGTCATGAAAGCCGGCTGGGTGATCTTGAGCCAAGTTCCCCTCTCTCTCAGCCCAACTCACTCCACAGGGTTATTGTGGGGGGAAATAGAAGGAGGAAGATGTGTCAGCCTTGAGTTATTATAAATAATAAAGACAGGATACAGATTCTTTTTTTTTTTTTTTAAGATAGACTGCCCCGATGATCCTTAGACATGCTTTGTACACAATCCCAGATTCAATGCCCGGGGGAAAACATCCATCTGAAACCTTAGAAAGCTGTTGCTGAGATTGAGTATTGCTTGTGTTACTTTCTATGAAACAAAGTCCGAAGGTGCTTTTTTCAAAAGGCAACTGGGATTTGTTTTTCCTTGAAGATGTTTCACTTCTCATCCAAGAAGCTTCTTCAGTTTTGATGAGAAGTTGATACATCTTCAAGGAAAAAACCCAGAAAGTCCAGTTGCCTTTTGAAAAAAAAAAAAAAGCAGCTTTGGGACAACCGTGACCTGGATGACTGAGGATCTCCATAGACAAAGGGACAAAATTGGCATCAAACCAGCCTTCTCTCCTGGAAACTGCATGTTTCTTAAGCAGCTTGTGTATCTACGGTATGTGCCTTCTTCAAAGGGCATTGTTGCTAATCAGGTTCACATTCTATACAAAATCATGGTTTGCTTAATAAGCCACAGCAGTCCTGTTTCCACCAAACAGCTAACATAACAGCTGGATTTCTACTAGGGCACAAACAAATCGATCAATTTATGGTTTATGCTGAACGACGGGCTGCATGGCCTGGGATGGTTTCTCTGATGGAGTTTGGACTGAAAGGAGCTTTTAGTCCAAAACTAAATTATAATATTACCACAAGGTTTGCTCCTAGGTAAGTGGATATCACATCTGGGGGTGTTGTGAATACCCCGATGATTGTGCAATCAATCATAACTTGTTTCCTCCGTGCATAAACTAGCATGAAAAAAAAAATGGGATGTTTACTTAATTCATAGACACTTTGACTGAGAGGATTATCCTCCCATGGCTGCTTCCAGTCGTTGTTGATAGATGGAGAGAGGCCATACCCAAAGTCTCTGGTCTGTGGGATGATTTGGGGCTTCTACCTCTCCTGTTTAACATCTACAGGAAGCCATTGGCAAGGGTCAAGTATGGTGAGTATGCAGGTGACATTCAGTTGTACCTCTGGGTGCCTGATTGACCAAGTGATGCTATCACGATATCTTCTCTCTGTTCCTGGAGGCTGTTGAGGTCTGGATGGGGAGGAAGAGGTTTGAAGGTGGCCTAACCCTGACAAAACCAAATGGGTTTGTGATTCTTCTGGTGCTGGGATTTTCCATCTTTAATTCCGAAGAGAATTTCATTTCCTCAAACATAACTGGTACGGTTTGAAAAGCAGGTGGCAATTGTGGCTGGGAAGACCTTTGCATACATCCATGGTTGTTGTTGTTGAACTTGTTACCAGCTTCTGGTTGGCAGTTAGATGCAATATGAAGCCCTTCATGGCACAGGACCTGGATATCCCAGGAACCAATTTCCTCTTAAGTGTTTCTGTCTATGCCATAAAAACTGAGAAAGTATTTCATGTTCCATATGTAAAGCACTGTGAAGCGGTATATAAGTCTAAGTGCTATTGCTAAGTGCTATATCTCCAGATGTGGTTTAGGAAACAGGCTTTGCTATTGTAGTATCTGCCCTCTTGAGTGACATCTTCCAAAAGTTCAAACAGCCTGAACCCTGCTATCCTGTAAACATGCCTCAAAGACCCCAGGATGTGGGCTAACTTGTGATGCATATGTATCTGGATTGAATGATGTGGATTGGTTTACGGCTATAGTTGCTCTCTTATTGTGATTGTCGTTTATGTTTTTAATTGACGAGCTGTGCAGTGGTGCTCTTGAATTGGGCGGCTTTAGAAATCTAAATTATAAATCAAAGAGTGAGATTACCAACAAACAAACCAGAATGTGCCTTAGTTTCATGGGTGAATGGAGCCGATCTGAGCATTCTGGAAATTCTGAGCGAGTTCTTTCTTTCTCTCAAGAAAATAGCAGCATTGCCCATTCAGTTGCATGTATGATACATAATGAATCAACATCTTTGATTGCCTTTAGCTGGGATAACTGTTCCAGTAATTGTAGAAATGTTTTTTTTTTTTTTTGCCTGAATAAACGTTCATATGCTTTTATTTCTATTGCTACATCTGGAACTTCCTTCACTTTGCTTGCAGGTGCTCTAATGTTAAGTAGAGAGTGGATATCACCATGCCCAGCCAATTTGCTTAGCTATTGCTGTTGAGTACGTTTATATGGGTTGGATTCACAAAACTCTTTTAAACCAAGTCTCGCAACCACAGTGAGTGGGAAGATTCAAACAAATCATATCTTTTGTGTTAGTTTAGCCAGTGCCTGGCTATCCTCTCAGGTCTACATACTTCAGGTTGTTGAAAGAGGTTGGCATTAAATTCTTATCCTTGAGTATTTGCTGTCTTAAGTCATCCATTCATTTTTATCCACCACAGTCGCTGGTCTTTTTATTATTTTGGAACCGAATTGGTTTATCCTCAACTGCAACCCAGTTTAGCTTCAGCCAAGGAGGTGATTTATGAACCTTCACACCGTGTAGCTAAACTGTGCCCTCTAATTTGTGCATGTTTTCAAAGGCAGGCTGACATAAGCAGAAGATATGCGGGAAGAATGCAAGTCCTTCTTAATTTCCAAGTCCTTCTTAAATCTTCCCCGACCAGAGATGCCTTGCACTGAAATTTATCTCGGCTTGCAAATGTAAACTTGCCTTGTTTACGCTGCTTGCTCTCCCTTCTTAAAAACTGCCAGTTTTCCACATCTCTATAGCAACTTTCCTGCTTTCGTTTGGAGTGTCCGTTTTTAGATCTGATGCCGCAGGTAAGTTTACTCTTCGTGCGCTTGAGCATGAAGTTACTCTCATGATTGCAAAAGAGGGCATCGTCTTTTAGACCTTCAGTCTCTGCTTGAGACGCTCGTGATGTGACCTCCCCACCCCCATGAGAGATGAGGTCCTTCTGCGAAGGTGTGATGCTGTGCAACTGCTGAGAACAGGTTGCAGTGCACACCTTGTCTTTGTGATTAGCCAAATGTAAGGCTTAGAAAACACACATTGCTTCGTCTTACCTTGGAACATCACAGTCTAGCTCTGAGGAGGATGGGTTCAAATGCTTTCAAGGGTTCAAATGCTTTCCTTTGAGCCCAGAACTTCATTCCCACTCATTATTGTGTCTGTGTTCATTCTCTTCTCGATTTAAGCGTTTTGGCTTGCTTTTTCCTAAGTGCACCGAAGACCACTCAACCTCCTTTACCCTCGCCTTTTAACCATCCTCTCCATTATTCGTAATCTTCTGAGAAGATGTTTGTGTTCTGAAATGTATTTCTCCCAAACGGCAAGAGGTGATGGGGTTCAGTTTCGTTAGACGCGAGTGGTAATGCTGGGATAATAATATCTGTTATTTGCAGAGTTGCAGAGCAACTCAGAGCAGAGGAGGGCAGGAAGCTCAAGGTACCAATGAAGGAGAATATTTGTAGTTCAGGGCTGATATGAGGGATCCTCGGTGCTCCTGAGTTTAGTGGTTTTCTTGCACACATTTCATTATCCAAACTAGGTAACACCATCAGTGTTCCCAGGCAGCTGTAACAACATCGGAGGCAGCCAAGAGGGCCAAAAGACTTACAGACAATGTACCACAATCCCAGGCAATGTAACAAGAGGAATACTCAGGACTATAAGATCCCAGACAACGTACCACAAGAATATCAGGACTATAAGATCCATGAT
>JAEANM010004348.1:0-10796 GCA_017656035.1 Myanophis thanlyinensis
CTGTGCTTGGTGATGTTTAATCCTGTGGCCACGCCCACAGAACCGGTAGTAAAAAAAATTGAATTTCACCACTGTTCTGGGATATAGAATATTTTCTCCTCAATGGTATCATTATAATTTTCAACACTAATGATTTTTTTTTATTATTTTGCAGTACAATTTACTTAATACCACTGCATTTATTTTCTTAAAGCTTACTTTAAATAATTAACATAGTGACAGAATTCATTTAAATGTACAAAAAAAATTGGGCTTTTAGTTTGTGTCACAGTGGAATTCCAAGTTCTTTAATTTAGGGATTGGGGGATAGAAGATAGAACAAGTTGTGAATCATCAGTGTAACAGACATTCCTAGGGGTGTGAATCCCTAGGAAGTTATATTCTTGTTCCTCTCTGACCTCATTAGTAATCAAAGTCTGCTTTTTGAAAATAGTAACAAAGAATAGAAAACCCAATAATCTATGTTCCATTATTTAAAATTCATCTGAGCTTGTTCCACAAAGTAGAAAAAATAGTATATGTGTTTTTAAAGTATTTTCAATGCCTTTACCAGTTTTAAATGTTATTTTTACCTTTAAATCAACATCAGGAAAACCATAAATCTGTTTAATTTTCTTTTAATACATGAAGTTCTTCATTGATACAAAACAGTATTGGGTTAGTGGGGGGATTATTGTTGTAAATCCACATATCAAATAAATTCATTTGAAGAAACAAAACAGAAAGACATGTGGTTCCACATTGGGTATTTATTGTTATGTGGAATGTGTTTATAAATTCACACAGGCTCCACTATCATAAAAACATCATTCCGTATGCAGGCATTAGGTCACTAATAACAAGTTTTTGTGACCCTGAGTATTGAAATAAAAATAAAGGATTCTTTTTAATGCATACCAGTACAATGAAGTTGACCAAATTATCTCATTTCTTTACCAAAATTTGTTTTCTTAGCAAAAATTAGAAAACTCTAATCTAAAATTGAACTAATTGAATTCTTTCCCATTATTTCATTCTGAATGTTGCATAGGAACATGTTTCTCCCAAGTTAATTTAAGAAGACAAATCCTGTTTCTCACTGAAATAGTAAATTAAATTAATGATCTATTAGAAAAAGAGAGGAGTTAGGGCACCTGTTTTTAAAAGCAAAAAAGACTGTACTTGAGGTATGATTTAAGGACTCCCTCCCAGATCTTTGAAGAAAGACACAAAAATACTTGTCCACTTTTATTGCTGCTTTCTAATAGTGCTTTTATTATATGGCTTTGATATGTATTCTCACCGTAAATAATTATTCATTGATGCATAATGTATTTATTGCTAATCTTTCTAATTTTATTCTAATTTATTGCTAATTGCTTTCTCTTTTGAAAAATATATAACTTTTATTAAACTTAACAAAATATAAAATGAACTGAAAATAAAGATATTGGGAAAGGGGAAAGAGGAAAACCAAACTGCAGGGTAAAGTGGGGGAAAAAAGAGGGGGAACCATTAATTTCCAAATCTTTCCAGTGCAGTAGAATATTACAGTCTCAACTTTTTACTTTTGCATACCACACAATATGATTTCAAAGTCAAACTGATAATGTTTTTATTTCATTTTTTACAACGTCAAACCCATAACATTTTTTGAATCTTATCTGAATCTTTCTTTCAATTCTAAGTATGTAAACAAGTGTCAGACATGTCCTTTTGACTCCAATTCTTCTTTGGACTTGAGATTAGGTCACCTTGATTAAAAAATATTATTTGTTCATAAGTCCAACAGTCTGGCCTCAGCATTGTTTCTTTTCTTTAATAAAAGTCCCTTGAGGTGACACCCAAAGAGGTATCTTTGTAGAGAACCTTATTTTATATTAATTCTAAGCCCTTAAGTTAGTGTGCCTAACAAGAATTATTCTTAAAGCAGCATTTATTTTAACCTTGTAATACCATAAGTAGGTGTACCATCCAAATCTTAGTTCATGGTCTTCTAGTTCAAGTAATCTCTTGTTTTGGAGAGGAACACAATCTTTTATCCAGAGCAAACAGTTGGCATCAAAATACATGTCCAGATCTAGTAAACTCAAACCTCTTTCTTTAGCTAATTCCTTCTTTTATGTACCCTTACAACAATGTAGTTGGCCCCAATGGTTGAATTCACACAACACTCCACATCAAAGCTAAATAATGTGCTAGCTTATTTCAATGTGTGAACCTAATCACTATCTTCCCTTTCACTTAGAATCTTTTGAAATTCCACCTTCAGGTTGAGAGAAGAAGTAAGAGAATGTTAAGGGATTTAAGGGATGATAGTTACAAGGAATGACTGTTGTTTTCCATATGGAAACGGCACACTTTTTTTCTTCCTTCAATTCTCCCATTCATAATAAATTCAACACTTTAGTAACAGGAGAATGAATTCTGGTATTAATTTTTAAAGATTTCTTGATCACCTTTCATTAGAATTGGATGGAAAGTCCTTCAATCTCTGTTAGAATCTCTCTTTCTCAGATAACATAACTGCAAAATATGAGTATTATTATAGCTTTTAAAAAGATGCCCACAGGGTTTTTTTCTTCTGGCTTTCTTTTTCTTTCTTGTCTAACATAAGACCTGACTCTGGAAGTTTCACTAATTCCTTAATTTCCAGAACTTGTTTGCCACTGTCTAGATTTGCAAAAATGTAATGGGATGCATCTAAACTGAAAATAGAGATGAAAGCCAATTCCTCTCTTCATAATCTTTTTTTTTAATCATTGGATGTTGATCAACTGGAACAGTCTTTCAGAATTCATGATCCAGCAAGTCCTGCTTTTAAAAACAGCATGAAAGTTCTTTGCAGTATCCTTTATATTTTTCTGTCACCAGAGAAACCAGAATCCTAATATTGTGACTTAAAAACTAGATTCTCCAATAGGACACATGTTACTAGCCTTTTCAGATAGCCTTTTCTGAAGCAAGAGAAATCTTAGCAAAAGATAGATATGATCTTGATATAAGCTCAAGAAGTTTCCTTGAGAGTCCTCAATAATACAAGTTAGGAAATATATGTGAGTCTAAATAACATATAAAAATTTTCAAATATGGTGTAATAACACCCAACTATTTTACTCGTTTGTTCTGACCTTCATATTTTAATGTAATCTTTAATAAGTATATTAAAATTCTGCTATTTTCTCCAGTAAAAAATGTTTCTCAAATGAAATTACATAATTAGTACACATTTTTATAAATTTCTGATAATTTTGTCAGCATTTTAAACACAGATTAAAGAAGCAAACCTTTTAAGCAAAGAAATGTGTATATTTAATTTGCATATTGTTCCTAATATTAAAGTCTACTTAATTTCTTATAATTATGTTATCCAAAGTACTGAATCAGTGCATTCATTAAACCAAAGCTATAGCTGCTTTTGAGGACTAATTACATCTCAAATATAGAAACTGGTAAATGTTTAAGGCAAAAACTTATGACTACAGTTATAATTATTTTTATTCATATTTACATAACATCAAAATTTATATAGATTTAGCCTACATCTTTATCAGTCTAGTTATTCAAGGTTAATTGAATACTGTTATCTTACTTATCTGGCGATGATTTTGTCACAGCAGATAACTGTATCTGACTCACCTTAACTGATATCAAAAAAATTAAGCATGATTGGTACCTGGGAGTACTTGGATGGGAGACCACATGGAAACTCCAAGACTATAGGCCAAACTGAAATACTGAAAACGTAACCCAGAAGGCAGCAATGGGTTCACAGCACACTTGTACACTGGGGGGGAAAAAATGGGAAAATCCATGTAATCACTAAGGGGAAAAAAAGAAAATGGGAGTGAGAATGAAATATAGACCTTGGATTTTAATTCTTATAAATCAGTGTTTCTCAATCTTGGCTGCTTTAAGTTGAGTGGACTTCAGTACCCAAAATTTTCTAGCCACCACGCAGGTGAGAGAATTCTGTGAGCTGAAATTCACCCATCTTAGAGCAGTCAAGGTTGAGAAATATTGATGTAAGTATTATGATTATTCTTTGATTGGGGTTTTCCAAAGTGCATGTTAGATTACATTAACTCGTTACAATTATGATGATAGTGTTTTTATAATTCGAAAAATGTCTGTTGATTATTTCAGCTTGACCTGGAGAGAATAAATCAAAAGTTAAAGTAGAGGATATTATCATACAGTCTGGTGTGATAGTATTCTCTACCTGAACTTGCTTAATAACTTTATTGGCTTTTTGTTCTGTCAGTTGTTAAAATAACAGTAAATCCATCCATAAAATCAGTTTGATGTATTTTGCCAAAAGAATTCCTTCCTCTGGGCTTTTTAAATGCAGAACAAGAGAAAAAGAGGGGAAACATCCTTTAAGGACAATAGATAAACTGAAGTGGCTTGAGACTGAACAACTAAAAGGATTTCCATAACTGGGAAAATCCCATTTACTAACACAACAGTGAGAAGAAGAACAAAAGAAGAACATTCAAATGCAGCCCAAAAGAACTATGTGCCAAAAACATGTCAACCAAATTTATTCTATAGCAAAGTGGCAGGTGACCAAAAGAAAAAAATGCATATGGCTATTAAAGTCATAATAGAGTTCTCTTGAGGGTATGTACAAAACTGATGACATAAAACGATGTGTGAACAAGACAGAGACTAAAAAGGAAAGCCTCTTAAGAAACAGAGGGTCAAGGCTAGAATTTCTTGGCAAAGAAAGTGGAAAGGCTATTAATAGTAATGTTTTTGGCTAGAGAAAATTGCTAACAATAAAAATAGATGTGCCCTTTGAAAATATGGGGGCTGCAAGGAATGAGCCGACAGTAAATTGAGCAAATCTAAAAATGGCCTTCAGAAGAGCAGAAACAGGATAGAGAAAGTTTGCTGAAAAGACTATTTGATAAATCAGAAGGTTTGTAAGATAGGGATTGGCAACTTTCCTCTGGGTAGGGGCTGAAAGCCATGCTGGGAGTTTTGTTGCTCTACGCACACCAAGGTAGCTGGGAAAGCCATTGCAAAAAATGGGCAACTAATAATGTTTTGAGCACACTCTGCCTTTCTCTTGCAGGCCAGGTGGATATATTTCTTTTTTGGAACCATGGACCAGATGATTTTAGATGTCAGGTCACATCTGGACCATGGGCTATCGGTTGTTAACCCTACACTAGCTGAATATTTGTGGAATATTTGCTGAACAAAGTCTGCTCAAATTCTAATGCATCTCAAAACATTTTCATTTAAATATAAGAATATTAGACTGGGTTTCTGACTCAGCTCAGAAACCCAGTCTAATCCCACTGTGACACACAACCCTTCAAAATACATTTAAGAAGCTCAGAATTAGTCAAGAGAGCAATAGCTTTCTTCCTCTGTGTTCTATAGTAGCTGTTATTTAAGATATATCATTTCTAATTCCCAAGATAGTAAACTATCAAGATGCAGCATGGGTAACCTAACCCTCCATGAAATTGTCCAGTCCTCCTTTAAAATCACCTCTACCAGAATTCCACCAATTTCCTTTTATCAGGATAGATCTCCTCCACATATGTCTTTCTTGAATTATTCTTGAGCCCTAAAATCAATTTTCTATCCTTATTTTTTTTTTACCAGGTGTGGTTTTGTTTACTTTGATTTTAATTATCAAATTTTAAGTACTGCTCATTTCACTCACAGAATGATTCTGGATGCTGTGTACAGATAGTGCTCATTATGTCTTCCATTAACAGCTTTGCAAGAAACTAAAAAGTCTAAATACAATGCTGTTACCTAACCTAATAGGTGAGTTTCTGTAGTACTCCAATGATTCTTTCACAGGTTAACCAAAGGTGACGCTGGGAAACATAAATGAATACATCAAAAATCTTGCCAATGAATCAAGATTTTCTCTTCCTATGAAAGAAGTTCCACTTGCTTCTGTCAGTTACTGCCATATACTATTCTTAAAAAGGTGAAAGTCTTGAAAGAAGCCCTACTGACTGTCAGGAACATTATGAAGAAATAAAAGTAAAACTTTTGTGCCGTACAGAAATCCACTGATCTTTGTATATGAGAGAAAGACATAAAGCTTCTGGGAATTTCAAAAATAAGACCTTACTCCTGGACTGATTGATCTTGCAAGGATTTTCTACTATTTACACATGGTAAATCGCTTCAAGGCTATTCATTGATCATCATAGATTCATCTAAGTGTTTCTGGCCAAACTGCTTCTCTCAAAGTGAAGAGTGCACAAAGTTACTTATAACTGATTTCCAACAATACTAAAAAAGTACCATACATTGTGCAGCAAGCACTGAGGATGAGAAAATCTTGACTGTTTCTCTGGAGAAAAATATTGATAAACACCTTAGACTGTATTTTAGATTGTATCTACACATGACAATCGGTTCTATTCTGATTACTTAAAATTGAAACACAGTTGGAATGTATTTCTTCTTAAACTAATACCCCTTGATTATTCTAATTTTGCTAAGGATAACTTGACTGATTTGTGAGTGAAGGAAATACTGTAAGTTATAAAAATGGATAATTTCTGGTGCTCCTTAGCTGATGTTTATAGTTCTGTTGGGAAGCAAATTTTGGAACATCCCATTTGCCACTATCTATTTATGATATCTGGGTTTTTGGTATTAGTTTGATCAAAAATAAATCTTAGGTCCAGCTTTGTATTTGGGATTGTAGTATATGTACTTAGTATACATACACTGTTGTGAAGAAAAACAGGAAAGTACAGCAGTTGGAGCTCCTGAAAGAAAAATAGTTTATAAATCCAACAATATTGATTTTGCAAAAGCTGCCCTGACTTTAACCATTCTGACTGAAGAAAAACAATATCAATATTTCCACTAAACCCACGAGGGTGGTAAAGAGGCGACTATTGTAATATATTCATTCTTTGCTTTGTTTGTTTTTAGATAGCACACTGGGACCTTGATGGTGTTTTTCTTTCATAATTAACAAAAGAATCTTCCAGGTGATTAGATTTAGGTATTTCATGGAATTTATTAACATGAAAGTGCAAACAGTGTTTGGTTTTGATACCTGGTGATGGAAAGAAATTTGGTTTAAGTGCTGGTGAAAACCAAAGCTCTCAAATCCACAGTACATCTTTTAGGGCAGAGGTACAAGGATTTGGCTGGCTTCCTTAAAGATGGAAGGACAATGAAAGTTTAGGAACCCGTGAATTAAATAATGGATACTGTATTAAGTGGTCTTACTTTCTGAAGTACTATATAAATTAATAGTTGTTAATTGAATACATTTTAATAGAATAAAATTTTTAATAGAATGAAACAGTGTTTCTCAATCTTGGCAACTTTAAGATGTAAGGCCTTCAACTCCCAGAATTCTTCAGCCAGCCATGGGTTGGGAAAGATTGGCAACAAATGCTAATTCTGAAATCAAAGACAATACTATCAGTACATAACAAATTCATATTTGAAATATATATTGGCTCAGCATAGCACTGCATGAACAAATCCCCCCATTAAGTTAGTCTTCATTCTTAGTAAGCAAAATGATACAGATTTACGATGAAACATGTTGCATATTATATTGGCCCAATTAATTTTATTAAAGACTTCCGTCTCCCTGATATTTATGATGATATGCTTTTCTTAACCCTTTACTTTTCTAGATATAACTACAATATGTGAAGCCCTCAAAACAGGCTGTCCATTAGGTATGAATAACAACTACCATTCCATTAAGCGAAAGTTTTGGAGAATGTCCCATTTCTTCTCTAGTTGTGCTACACTGTTTTTTTTTTGTCTGGGGATGGTCCACAGATTTTCTGGAAGTTTCTTTCTGAAATGGAAGGGTTTTTTTTTTGTTCCAGACATTGTTGAATCCCCTAAATACCTCTATTTTGCGCAGAATGTCACATTTAGACCATCATAGAACTTCAAAAAAAAATAGCAAGACCACCCGAGAAACAGTGCAGTCAGGAGAAGAAAACGAGACATTCTAGAGTTGCTACACATATTTTTAAGCAACATTTTAAATATACAGTAAATATAAATTGATGTTAATGAGGTTTTCTGAAACTCCCAAAAAGTTGAGAGTGTTCCTTTCCCCAAAGCTGAATTTGGGTAAATGAGGATTTAAGCAGTAGCAAGACCACCCTTGCATAACAGTGTAAAGGAGTGTGACAATGTTTGCCTCAATTTTCTCTTTGGCCTTCTCAACTGAACCTATGGGTATGAGTCCAGACTATTTTATCCTATGTGCTTTAGACTAAGCTTCAATAGCTTACACAATTACCAAGAAAAGACTTTAGTCTTGGACTTCACCCAAAAGAAACAGCACAGCCTACTAAAATATTATTGCCAGTACTCCCTCCTGGAATTCACTTGGCCTGTGCAAATGTTTGGCAAAATGACACTGTAGTGAAGTTTGTACTTTAAGCATTACAGCTTTTAAAAATATAATGGGTACAGTTAATAAGTTTTTAATGCAGTTAGTAGAAGCCCATGCAGCTAGGAGAAACCTTACAAAATTTAGCATGAAGAAAAATGTTCACTGGAGACAGAAGAGGCTCTATGCTATTTTGGAGAAGCAGATCATTTTGGAATAGCATGGTATGTCCACCAAGGTGTCCTGCTATGCCAACCCAGGAAATAATAGCAATCTAGTTTAAGTATCATCCAAGAGAAGGAATACCTAAGTATGTTCATTAATCGGGAAAGTTACATGTGATGAAATAAGCAGCTGAAGAAGGAGGAGGAGGGGATGTTGGAGTTGCACTAGTAGTTTCTCAGGGAGAAGTCTCATTTTTTGTTAGTGCATAACATTTCTGTGAAGTATAGTTATCTACAACTATTCTGCTTCCTTGTTCATAACATCTGGATTTTCAGCAGCTGGCTTTAGTTTTGGATAACAGACAGCAATATTAACTTCTGTTATTTATGTTGGTGTGATTTGTGAACAGAAGTCGTTTTTCCACATGAAGTTCTACTTGACTTTGGGCAGATGAGACATACGCAAGACATCTGTGTACCACTCTAAGTATCTCTATAAAGTGCTTTTATAGGAGAGAGAGAAAGATTCTCAAGATAGTTTGCTACTAAGCAATTCAGATAATTAAAAGCTGGACAGAACAATCTTATATTCATATACAGTTGTGAGCTCAACTCAGTTCTCCTAGGCAACCCAGAAATTTCAGCTCACTTTTCCATCCAACTGAAAAAGTTTATAACATCTCAGTTGTCAGTGTTCCAAGTAATGCACCCATAGAAAGCAGAACTCGGATGCAGGTAGATTCCTCAAAGAATAATTTTATGGAATACATCATATTGGCACAACTGGTGAAAACCGACTCTGAAAGTTTACACGGTTTTTACCTAATTAAACATGAAAATTTTCCCCCTTTTCCCCAAGTCATCAGTCACATGATCCAATCTAGGTGCTGCCAGTTGCTTGGTTACTTTGCTCCTCCTCTCCCAGCCACCTGTTGGAATGACCTTGCTTCCCCCAGGAAAACTTTTTATTTTGACTGCAAACCCCCAGCTAACTATTGCCCTACCCCTCCCATCTAGTGGAAACCCTGAAGTCTCACAGGTGACCCCAGCTCACTTCACTTCAGGATTGACATCAATATTGAATACATTTCCCAAATATTTCCAGGAATAAAAGTTGTATTGCTTTCGATTTGGACAGTGTTTGTATTTCCTGAATTTTACTTGTATATTAATATTTATTTATTCCTTTCTGTGAAATTTTACATTTAGCTGGAATAAACAAATCTGTTGTGTAATCTCTACCTGCTTTGAGACCCACAACATCATGCAGAATATTGGTTGGCTCTTGGACATGAAGATGATGTTTTAGCCTTAAATGACAATTTCTAACCTTTCTCTCAATGAACATACCCTCTTTTTCTTCATTAAGATTTATTCATATTCATTCTTATTGATCCTACAAATCCTTTTGTGTTCAGTTTAATCTTTCCTACTTCTCATAATGCAATAAGAGACAGGAAGATAGCTATTACTGCAACTGTGACCTACTATTTGGTAGAAATACATTTCTTTTATAAATTGAGCACCATTTTGATTTTAATATAATGTGAAAAATACTGTTCTTTGGCAGTGTAATGATCAAATTCAATTAATTGAATTTTAGCACTGAAAATCTTTATGACATATGAAGCAGCCGCATCCTAAAAGCTAACAGATTAAAAAAACTGTGTTTGGAGCTATCCCCAACTATTAGACTGCTATTCTGGAACTGCTCCGAGATTCTTTTTAAATTGGAAGAAATATAATGCGGTGGTAAAAGGTATCTCCCATTCACATATGAGCTGCATTTGTTATTAAACCTATGAGATGCTCACACACCTCCACATAATACATGTGAATTATTTAAAGTGTCCTTGTAAGAAAATATTCACAGCAAGTGGGATTTAACTAATTGGCGATGCGGGTGGGGGAGATTTGGTTAGGGACCTGTTTCTCAGTAAATCATATCTCAAAGAGCCTCAACAATTTTGTGCTGTGAATCAGAACAGAAGGATGTGGTTATTGATATCCTGTCTTCTTGCTCAGGAAAATTGCCAGTGATACAAAACTTCACTTCAATGCTTTCTTCACATTCAAAATTTATTTTATATTTTGATTCCATGGAATTATTTTTTTAGAAACTCAACTGCATTATCATACTCAGGCACAAAGTGGCTGAAGGCAAAACAAAACTGCTGAGCATCAATAATCCTATTATCTAAACTGGTCCATTCAGGGCTCATTTAACAGAGTTGCAGTTTATGCAGCTGCGCTGAATCCCAGAACAGGTGTGTGTGTGTGTGTGTGTG
>JAEANM010004348.1:10806-20936 GCA_017656035.1 Myanophis thanlyinensis
GTCCCAGAATAGGGACATGCTAAAGAGAATATGTATAGTGACAATAGTAGGATTCAAATAGTTTAACAACCGGTTCTTTGCCCTAATGACCAGCTGAACCAGCAGTTCTCTGAACTGCTTAGAAAACTAACAACCAGCTCTAGAGAATAGGTGAGAACTTTTGAATCCCACCTCTGTATAGTGACAATCTTCAAACCTGATGTTGTACTGAGTCTGCAAATTCTTTAAATTATTCTCGATTTTATTTATCAACATTCATATATACAAGTACATACTAATCCATGAAAAAGAAATATTTAAACATAAAGTCCCCCTCAAGTCTAGTTGTAGTACCTCACTGTGTCAGTGGGGAATTTCTGGGTAGGATGAGCAATGAATCCTGGGATTATATACAAAGAATAGTATATATATTTTCAGCAAATTTACCCAAGGCATGAATGTCATCTCAGCTGCCTAGTTAAAGCAAGCATGTACCATTGTACCTATGGGCAGCAATGATACAAGAAGATGCTAGAGATGGATGATCACTTTAGTGACAACAAAGACATTGTGCTTCATGTGAGAAGATAATTGTAAACCATTTCGCCGCCCCCCTCAAGAAAACCAATGGATAAAGAAGATAAAGTGGCTGATAATAAATTGCCAAGCAGATTGCCTGGCACTCATCATCCTGCAGCAATGGAGACTCATTCAATTTCATTGTACACATGTTGTGCATTGGCAATAAAAGTTTGAACTTTGAACTGAGGATCTTTCAGATGTGGCTGGATTAAGGTCTTCGGGATCTCTAACTGCTGATGTTACCATGCAAGAAAATAAAATTCCAAGTTAAAAAGACAGAAAAATGAGTGAATCAACTACATATTAAAAACTCAAATTATCAAAATTCCATCTATACGCATGAACTTTAGATTTAAAAAAATCAAATGTATTGCATTATTGGTATAAGGAAGAGCTCAGTTATAAAAGTGAAGAAGGACCAGAGTTGACTGTGAAACATATTGTGAATTCTTTGTGTGCATGTTCAAAGTTAAGCTGGACGAGAAGAAAGCAAACCAATACGATCTTGAGCAAGCTTGATATAAAACTAATGGTCGGAAAAAAGTAAAAAGAAGCCAAAGTCAAGAAAGACACAGTTATCATGAAGGAATTTGACAAAGAATTCCAAAAAACTGTTAGATGAGACAAGAAGCAGTACTGTACTGCAACAACATCTACAAAAACACTAAAAGTGGACACAAATATGAAACAACAAGGAAAGCCTTTCAGACAGACAGACAGACAGACAGACAGACAGTAACTGAATCAAAGCAAGACAAACAAAAATGGGATATACTAAAATTTTATACAATGGGGATGTTAATCATCAAAATGCCTTATGGAAAAGAACAAAATAAGAAACTATAAATGTCATACCAAACAATGACAATTAATCCAGAAAATTAAACAGAGACTGGAAAGTCTATATATCTGGAGTAAAGAAAAATGACTGAACAGAATGTGCCAACTATTATTCAATGTTTTTCCGTTCACATGCTAGTAAAATAATGCTTAGTTTCATGCAACAATAGATTAGAGCCCTATAAGGAAAGAGAAATATCAGATGTTCAAGCTGATTTTAGAAAAGGCCAAGGCACAAAAGACATTAGAGTCAATGTATGCTAGATAATTGAAAGAACTAAAAAAATACTCAAAATAAGACAATATGTGCTTCATTAATTATAAAAAGGTCTTTGATTATGTTGATCTTGTCAAGCTGTGGAATGTGCTTAGGAAAATGAGAATCCCAGAACATATCATTGTCATTATGCAAAACCTATACGTATTTCAGGAAAGCACTGTTAGGGTGGAATGTAGCAAAACAGATTGGTGTCAGGTTAACAAAGCAATAAGACAGAGCTATATATATTCTCCTCTTATGTATTCAACATATGCTGAATATATATAGAGGGAAATGGATTGGAAGATGATCATGATTTTAAAATTGGAGATAGCAACATCAATAACCTGCACTATGCTGATGACATTATTCTGACATCTGAAAACACAAATGATTTGCAAACCCCAGTTATGAAAGTGAAGGAACATGTGAAAAAAGGAACTAAGATCACATATCAAGAAGGCCAAACTAATAAAAAGTACAGCAACCAGTCACAGAAATGACAAGGGAAGTATTGAAGATGCAGGTAACTTCTACCTTTTAGGATTTAACCCCTCAACAGTAAAGGAACTAAGAAATACACCTCAAACTTTCACTTGGTATATTAGAAATGAAGGCCTTAGAAAAGATATTATATTGCCATGATGTGTCTATTCTTATAAAATTATATAGGGGATGGTTTTCCCTGTGGTATTCTTTGGAAATGAAAGTGGACTTTCAAGAAGCAGGACAGAAGCACTGATGGTTTTGAATTCTGGTGTTGGGTAAGATTTCTGATAATATAATGGATAGCCAAAAAAAAGTATAGATAGTTCTCGACTTACCACTACTATTGAGCCCAACATTTATATCGATAAGTGAGAAATTTGTTAACTGAATTTTGTTACATTTCACAAGTTTTCTTGTCACATTTGTTAAGTGAATACCGGTAACTACAGTCGTTAAATTATTAACATGGTTGTTAAGTGAATCTGGTTTCCCCACTGGCTTTGCTTGTCAGAAAGTCGCAAAAGATGGTCACATGACCCTGGGACACTGCAACCATCATAAATATGAATCAATTGTCAAGCATCCAAATATAAACCATGTGACTATGAGGCTGTTGCAACTGTCATAAGGATGAAAAATAGTCATAAGTCACTTCTTTTAGTACCATTGTAACTTTGAACAGTCACTAAGTGAACTGTTGTAAATTGAGGACTATCTGTAATTAATATAGAATAAATCAGAATTCTCTCAAGGGCACAAATGGCAGGATTAGATTATTGCATTTTTTGGACATATTATATGATCTAGCTTTCTTGATATACCTGTAATTAGAAAAATAGATGGAAGAGGATGGCAACAAATCGTGTGGATACAATTACAACATTACACCCAATTACAGTTATGGGTGTAATGTTCAATACATGAAGAGGTAGGTTAGGGATAGACTATCCTGGAGAAAGTCTATCTATGTGATAGGTAATAGCCTGTTCCAACTTAATGGCACATAATCAAATATCATGAAATAAATATTTTCACACAATTAAGGTTTATTCCATGTATTATTTTGGATTTAAACAATACAACTATGTCAAGATTTACATTATTTATTAGATTAAAAATAATTTTGGCTACCTTATTTTAAAGATTTTCTCAAGATTTCAAAAAGCAAAATAAAACAGATTTGATGCTTGTTGACATCACAAGTGTCAAACTCACAGCATCATGTTGCCATCATGTCACGTATCTTGACATTTTTCCCCTTCATGGAACTGGAGTGGGCGTGGCCTGCGCATGACACATCTGGCTCACAGGCTGCCAGTTTGATACCCCTGCTGTACATACTTAGATACGTTTTCTTTAGCTTTTTCTAAACAATATACTTAACTTGTGACATCTCTGTTCATCCACAGAAGAGTTATTGACATCTTGTGGCAGACTTTAAAAATACAGCAGCTTTTTCTCATTTGGCTCTTTTGAAGGAAATATTGGATCCATACTCGAATAATGTATAGTCAAAATTGCAAGCATACATACATACATTTCATACATACATACAGCATACATTTCTCTTTGCTGAGAAAATGAATTCTTCCAAATTTACAAAATATTTCATAATCTTCCAGAATACTAGTGATAAGGGTTTCTCTGCTGTTTATTTATGTAGCAAATCCTGGAAATACTCTAAAAACATAACACAGTGTATTAATTCGTTAAATAAAATAGTACGAAGAAAATGCTGTTGAAGTTTGTAAACATATTTTGAAAGGAAATAAATTCCACTGAAATCAGAATTAGACTCAATAATTCTCTTCATTAGTTTTTTATGATGTCATTGAGTGTCAGCCCTGCAAAGTTAAGTTCGATCAAGAAAAGAAAATGCATGGATTCCAGGAATGCTCCGTTTATGTTGTAGGATATGTTAATTGAATCTTGAAAGCCTTTCCAAGTTTCTTTGGTCACATTATAAACAAAATCAAGGTGGGGATATTTTGAGCATCTTTCTCATGCTTCTTTCTATCTTTGGACTCTGAATATCTTCTTCAAATCCTTAATGGCCTATCATACTTTCCCCTAGGCCAGCTCTGAATTCCTTTACACTGGAATAACATAGCCACCTAAATTTACCTGTTCCCAATTTATGATTTACACATTCTTGCTCTGCTGCTTTTTGTGCTGCAAAACACCAGTGAATTGCAAAATACAATGGATAGCAAAGAGACATCGATAATTCTTCCTTATGGTAGCAGCTCATTCTATTGTCACAATAAAACTTAGGTGTACTAAAGGTTGCTGTTGTGGAAAACCAGTCAAACTGTACATTAGAGGTAGCCTTTTTTACAACTGGCAGGAGAGATGAAGCAAAACCAGATTTTTTTTATTTTTTGCTTCTTAAGGCAAAAGACAAGTTGTTGGCACCTCCCCAAACACAGAGAGATATATGTACTCAGGTGTAAAAATGTCTCAGAAGGACCTGCCCTAGTTTTCTGGAGAGAAAAATAAAGAAGGGGAGAACTACTTCAAAGTGCTATCAATGGACTGCCTTTTCCTACCACTGAGGACAAGAGATTTAACTCTGCCCTACAACAACATATAGCAATTTTCATTCCCCTTAATCTGCTGTCTGATGTCAGCCCTGTCAAGATGTAACGGGTTCCAGAAATCTCTCTCTCAGGCTCTCCCTCCCCACCTTCTCTCTTTCACACACATTTTTTTCACCTAAAGCAAACCAAGGCAGGGTTATTTTGAGATGACCCTGAACCAATAATAATATAACACCTATCTAAATTCAGTGATCAGGATTATTAAACAACAGGATTGTTATTTAGAAAAAAAGAATGAAGAACAAACGAACTGAAAAAAAAATGCACCTTAAAAAAGTATTGGAAGAACATTCCGTGCTACTCAAGATTTTTCAGCAGTTCTGGCCTCTATAGAGATGTGAGCTGCCTTCAACAATTGATAGTAATCATTCTCAAAATGAAGATAATATGGAAATGCTCATAAAGGATTTTTTTTTTTTTAGGATGTCTACCATTTGAGATTTTAGAACAGAAGCTATTCTATGTGACAATTTGCTTCCTAGCTTCAAGAACATGGCCCATCATCCCTGAACATTATTCCATATTAATTACTTGGTTATGTTTGTTGGCTGGTGTTTTTCTACTGCTATTTGGAAGTAATAAAATTTCCTTTTGATTTGATTCCACAGTGTTATTATCTAATAATACCAAAGGTATGATAATAGAGCAATATGAAAAGTAAAGACAATGATGTGCAAAAAAGAATAATGGAAATTGATTCTAGAACTTTCCCCCCATTCTTTGCAATGTGTGTTTCCTAAATCTGCTTGTCAATGAAACAGCTAGATGCTACTTTGGAGCAAGCAGTATATTTTATCCGATGCAGTGTGTTTATGAGATTTTCTCAAGCTCAGTACACTACTGGGACATTGTGACTCACCCTGTGAATTCTCCATCTTGGTCTAATAGACAAGATAAGAAAATTTCATTGATACTTGGCAGCCTACAAGCTTGGAATCATTAACTTCCAATAATACTATCTTTATTGGATCATCTAGTAATACACTATGCTCAGAGACAGCAAGGTCTTGAAAAGATAGCATTTCCAAGTCCAGTTTTATGACTTCACTCATTATCTTTCCTACAATTACCCTAAGAAGGAAAAGAACTGGAATATACTTTCTACTATTCAAAAGTTGCAGCCAACTGAAAAAAAAGACTAGATTAAATTAGAGTGATGAGATTCAAAAGAACAATGGCAGATTATTTTAGGCTTGCCAAAGAACTGTGTTTTCTAACAAAAACTGAACCACAGTCCACATTCATCAGAAATGAAGTGTTTTCACATGAAGGCAACACACCCATTCAGAACTCCAAGTCTTTACCCATCCAGCAGATTGGATATGATGCCAATTCTGTCAGTTAAGAGAATTGATTCTTGGAAAACTAGAAGATGGGCTTCTTTGCTAGAATTCCTGCTTTCTCCCACTCAAAGATTAGATTATGATTTTACAAACATGACTATGTACCTGGGTCTGGGCTACAGAATGTGTTAAGGGCCTGTTTCTAGGCTAGGTTAGTTGGTTAACTACCTTGGCTGCTATACTTTTTTTTTTTTTTGCATGCCTTTATGGTTTTACTATTTTTATTGTTTGATTGTTTTATGATTTTAGAATTGTAAAGTGCCCAAAGTCAATTGTTTGAGATGGGTAGCTATAGGAATTGAATAAATAAATACAAATTAATGTTCATTTAAGAAGGTTCTTTGATCTTCCCATACTGAATAAGTAGGTAACTAATAAAGAGTCCTTTATCTTAAGAAGATTATGAGCCATGTCCCACTGACAACTATTTGCCCAATGGAGGATGTGTGTAATTGATTCATTTTATTTCTGCAATAAAAAGGAAGAAAAAAAGATGTTAGACTATTAGTAATAGGAGGGATATGCAGTATTTAAAAATTTAAAACTGGAAAGAAATGTCTTCACTAGTTAACTATAAGATTGGGATTGCAAAAATACTGAGTTTTAACTATACTTTATTGAAGCAAGCTATTCCCAAGCAGTAGTTTAACAATTTGAGTTATTTCAACAAAAGAGAAAACAACAAGAAAGAAAACAAAAGAGAAGAATGACTAGAATTTAGATTATGGATATAATAATAAAAATGGATCAACACAAAAGCAAACCAAAAATCAATCTTCTTTGATATTATTAAAGGAAGGGAGGAATCCACAAGCATGGAAAACTGAAGCTTACTGTATGTATATAATACCAACCATAGCTTAATTCTATATTTAAACCAGACCAATGTACAACATGGCCCAGTTATAAGGCAAACTACAGAAAATCTTCTTTACCCCAGTAATATGTCTGTCTGTGCACTCACCATATTGATTTAGTTCTTGTATAAACATACAGGTACAGAATTCTAGCTGTGCTAGAATGGTTCCTCTAGCCTTAAAAACCTCTAATGCAAACTAAGACTGATACCATGTGAAGATTCTATGTTTCAAACAGTTTGGATTACAAATTACAGTTCCAAACTCTCTCAAGGGAAAAGCTAATTTTTAAAACACATACAATAGAAATGTTTGCTCATTCTGCTTTCCCCATGACATTATATGAAAGCAATTTAGAAAAAATAACATTGGTCGTCTAGACATACACTGGTGGATTTCCCAAAGCTGGAATTTAATTAAGTCGACGGAATTTCTTGGAAGAGGAAATCACTATTTTACTCTGGTTTGTTATTAAAGATACAGTTTTGTGTGAGGATCCCTGTTTTTGAAATCTGATCTCTAGTCAGAAAGGAGAAGAGATTGTCTTGGGATTCGAACACATGTGTTGCAATTTCTAAGAATTATACTTTTATTGGAAACAGATGGTGGAACTGAATTATGTTTTGTGTTTGTTAATAGAAAGCAATGGAACCTTTGGGGGGTGGGGGATGAACATGTCTAGTTTTCTTGTTTTTTTTGCAAATCTCTACAGTTTTCCACTTCTGTTTCACACTCAGCTGCACTTTACACTTAAAACACTGGCAGGCTAATTTGAAATTGACTTTGAAATTATAAAAAGGCTTTCAGATTAAGGTCAGCTCTTATGACAAGATGGAAAGCAATGAAAGCAGTAATAAGAGGAAAGTATATTAAGCAAAGGAATATAATGAAATAGAAAACTTAATGCTTCTCTGGCAAACTACATTTAGAAATTAAAGAATTGGTAGCAAAATATGATAAGCACTCTAAACTGAAAAATAATTAGATATCCTGGTGATCAGTACAATTTCACTGCAGCTTCTATATTCCAAATGCAAATGCTTTGAGTGTGATAACAAGAATTCTGCATTATTAATTAATACACCAAAAAAGGCAAACTAAAATTATTCCTAAAAACAATCTAAAGGACAAATAATTATTAACACTGATAATAACAATATTGAAATTGTAAGATTATTAAAAGATTTATATATATGCATGATATTGAGACCTCTCCAGCTTTTATAGGAACATAATGGCACTTTTGTGTCACAATCTGCAGCTCTGGAAATTTTGTTGCTGTTTTCAGTTAAGCAAAATCCTTATAAAAATGTGTGTTTGGGGATAAGCATATGCAACCCTGCCTTTTGATTGAGGCAAACTAGCTTGCAAGAAGCTTTGACTTGCATTCCAAAAATGTGTTTCTTGGGATTAATGCACAAAACCCCGCATAGATGTTTTGGGCAGATTGTTTCCTCCCATCCAGTTTGCAAATAAATGTTTGCCTTGGCATGAAATCCCTATTCTTGATGGATGAGAGAAATTCATCAAATTTCAAAAGGAATGGGTTTAGTCATTCCTACTCTCCGAAAAAAAAAAGCATAGCAGACAACTTAAATCAGTAGATAGACATAAATAGTTTCTCCCCATGAAGCTAAATTCTGGATTCCTTTGAAATAATTCCGATATTTCATTTACGGATAGCACTTTAAAAAGGGAAGGAAATAGAACAACAGCTTGTTCTTGTGTAATTTATGGTAGATGTTTGTAATCTTTTGATCTCAACATTCCAAAAAGGGATGGCATAACTTTCCTTCATAGGGTTCTACTTTGCTTTTACTTCTTCTTTCTCCTTCTCCTTTCCCTTCACCCCCTCTTTCTCCTTCTCCATTTTCCATCTTCCTACTTTCACCTTCCCTCCTTCTTCTGGCTTGTCTTCTCCTTTCTTTCCTTCTTCCCTTTCTTTTCCATCTTTTCTCCTCCTCTTCTTTCCTCATCTTCTGTCTTCCGCCTTCAGCCTTCTCCCCTCCTCCTCCTCCTCCAGCTGAAATGATGGTTTATTTAAACATTGTTTCCATCTTCAGAGAAGTGGAAATATAGTTTTCTCCTTTTCTTTCTCCTTCCCCTTCTTCCTTCTTCTCAGCTTGTCTCCTCCTCCTCCTCCCCTCCTCCTCCTCCCACCTTCATTTCCTACAGTCTGTCCAAGCATAATCCTTTTATCTAGTCTACCATCCATCCACCTCACAATCAACAAATGTGCTGAGGAGTTTCTGCTTTACTTATCATCATCATCGCCTCTAGAGTCCCCGTCTGCTTTTATTTTTGGTCCAGGACTGATTAGTTGCCTTTTCCTGCACTTCATGGAACTCTTAGTATCCATCACCTGCCCATAAATCAAAGCCATCCATCTTCTTTCTCCTGTTGTTTCTCAGTGGTCATCTTTCAAAACTATCCATCAGCACCGGAAAGACCATTGTTTTAACTATTCCGAATTTGTTGTCACCGAAATGTCCTGATACTTGATGATCTTGTCTAGCTGGGTTATTGCCTCCTTCCAAAGGATTAATCTCTCCTTTATTTCTCCAGAACATTGTCCATCTTTATCAACCCCAGAAAGCAACTTTACATCTTTGCCAACAACAATACGTTCATTAATTATACAGACCTTTCACTCCATTATCTCGGGGATGGATTTGAATTTGCAATTTAATTTGCCAGAGTTTGGGGTCTCGTTTCCCAAATGTTGGGAGAATTAAGCAGAAGGCTTCATTTGAATAAGAAAGTACTTTAACTTACTGTAGGTCTTGTTCTCTTAAGCTCCAAAGATCATATTAAGGTATTTCTCCACAAAATTCACATCTGGCAAATATTCTGTGAATTCAGCAGTTTTAGCTATCTTTTATCCATTAGCAGAGAAGCCAAGAAAACAATTTCCCTTCTTATATTCATGCCTGGAGCCTGAAAAGGGGGAAACAGGAAACAGTTACAGAATTATAAATACAACCTTGAAATGGTACAAACTTGCTAATTGTGTTTATGGAGAGTATGACAAAACTGTCTTCTCTGCATGTGTTCGGTATCCTGCATTCCAAAGATGCATCATTTCCAAGAGGAACAGTGGTAAGAATGAACTGATTCAGGGAGAATCAGTTTATTCAAAGAGAAGGAGGGAGGGAGGGACGGGAGGGAGGGAGGGCGGAGG
>JAEANM010004349.1:9312-20935 GCA_017656035.1 Myanophis thanlyinensis
CATCCGCTCTGGATTGCTGTTGTTAGTTGTGAAGTCGTATCCAATGCATGGACGATGACTCCATGGACAATGTTCCTCCAGGCCTTCCTGTCCTCTACCATCCCCCAGAGTCCATTTAAGCTCACACCAACTACTTCAGTGACTCCGTCCAGCCACCTCATTCTCTGCCGTCCCCTTCTTCTTTTGCCCTCAATTGTTCCTAGCATTAGGACTCATTAGTGAGTCCTTCCTTCTCATTAGGGGGCCAAAGTATTTGAGTTTCATCTTCAGGATCTGGCCTTCTAAAGAACAGTCAGGGTTGATTTCCTCTAGGTCTGACTTGTTTGTTTGCCTTGCAGTCCAAGGGACTCGCAGGAGTCTTCTCTAGCACCACAGTTCAAAGGCCCCAATTCTTTGGTGCTCAGCCTTCCTTATGGACCAACTTTCACAGCCATACATTGCAACTGGGAACACCATAGCCTTGACTATGCAAACCTTTGTTGGCAGAGTAATGTCTTTGCTTTTTGTGACAACTGCTCAAATGTTGGAAAACTGCCAAACATGTCACCCCTAGTCCTTCTTTTCTTTAGACTACACATGTCCAAGTGTTCATTGTACAGTTTAGCCTTTAGTCCCCTAATCCTCTTTGTTCCCCTTCTCTGCACTCCCAGAAATACAGATCAACTTCAGCTGACTTTCCCGGTGTCTCAGAATGATTAGTTTGCAATTGCTTGCACTAATAATATTACTAATAATGGTAAGTCAGTAGGCCCTGTTTATGAGCTGTTTTGTCAATAATGTTTCTATTTTTGTCTTGACTGGTGGATTACTGCAGAATAATGTTTCTATTTTTGTCTTGACTGGTGGATTACTGCAGAACGATGGTGAAATATTAATTAATAGGCATGAATTATGTTATAAAATATTACATTCATCGATTCAAGTCATACGCACACCTCATCGCCCCTGATCTCACTTTTTCCTCCCTTTTTTAGGGAAGCGACTCACACTGACACTTCAGATTAACTGGAACAACCTGAGACATTGTCAAAAGTGAAAGCCATCTCCATCAATTTCCTACTGAAGTTCCTAATTAACTATTAAGTCAGCTGTCCTTTGGAAAATAAGTCAATCAGAAGCAGTTCTGGCCACCGTTATCACATTATTTACACCTCCAGGTTTGGTTGGGAAGGGAGTGTTTGATTGTACAAGATGGACAGGACTTGAGCAGAGCTCACACACACTAAATGGATTCGCTTAACAACTTCAGCATTTTTGCTTAACAATTGTCATCAAAAAAAACATTGTAAAGTCAAATCCATCATGTGATTATCCACTTTATGACCCTAAGGGGCCCATTATGTTCATAAATTGAAGACTACTTGTAATGATAAGGAAGCTGTTGGTAGGTCTTCCTATGGAAGTTTGGTAGCAGCAGTGCCTCAGATAGAAAGTCCATACAGAGAGTGGTAAGGACAGCTGAGATGATTATAGAAAGCTTACTTCCTGCCATTCAGGATACTGCTTATAAGCCCTATGTGCTTAGAGCTCAAAGCATTTTATGGTCTGTTTCTGTTGCTCCCCTCTGGGAAGATTTCAAAGTATTTCTAGCAGGACTACCTGATTCTGTAACAGATTTTGTTCCCTAGGCCAATCAGTCTGGTGAACTCACAAGATTTTTTTTCTCTTGCCATGTACATGTATACATCTGAACTAGATGGTGTGGTTTCTCCGTATCATATAATAAATTAGGGTATATGCATAATTTTTATTTATTTATTTAGTCATGTTTATGCAAGTGTATATTAAGAGCTGTATGCAATCACATTTCATTTTAATGTATGCCGATTAGTGTATAAGTGTACACTTAAAGTGTCCATAAAGCCTATGCCTAAGTTCTACCAACCAGAGGATCATCCTACCTGTCCCTCCTTGTCAGGTGATAAAGAAAACAACTTTATTCAGACAATTGATAAACTACCATAGCCTGAAACTTCTTGAATAAAAATTACAGTATAACTAAATCTCATGAAATTGTATGTTTAATAACTGACTAGGGCTGTTTAAGTTGTCTCTAGAAATGATTAACTGGAGGCAAAAAGACAATGAGACAACAAGGCAATTCATATCATAATGGAGAGGGGTGCTTTTCTGTTTATTGCCCTTATTAGTGTGTTTAATTTGGGTGTATGTAAACATGAAAAAGCTACTCTACTATTATGAATACACATGGCTAAAACAAATATTTTTGCTTTGCTTCTGGGCAGAAATCCTCTGAATACACAAGGATAGCTTAAAACCAATAGAGCCATCAGTATCCTCTAAGCTGGCTGCTTTACAATGCATGTTCTGTTCTGCTACGCAAAAAAAAATTTTCACTGGGTATGTGATGTTGGCCTTGTGCCACAACACCTTTGCCTAGCGACTGCACGTGCTGAATCCTGGAGATGAATGCTTTCTTTGAGAAAATACACATACAGACTTATACAGGTCTTCTGTTAAAGCAGCATGATAAAGACCTTGTCAATTTCATGTGGTTTGGGCTTTAAAAAATCTGGACTGAGAAAATAACCCCTTCACAACCCCAACTATGGATTATATTAGTCCAGGGAATGTCAAATACCTACCTGAACTAATAACGGTCTCTGGATCTGCACTGTGCTCCAGACTTGCCCGGCTAATAGACCGTGCTGCAACATCTGTCCAGTAGATCATTTTCTCCCTGCAGTCATAGTCAATGCCTACCATGATGGAACCCTACAACGAAAAATACAAAACAGATACAACATAAGGATCACTTCTACACTTATCTCAATGGTCTGTTGAGGAAAAAGACACTCTGCTCCTAATTATGAAATTTTGAATTATTAGGTCACCTACTGTCTTATTTTATGATTTTTATAGACTTTAATGTGCAGTGTAGCTAAAGACTACGTTGGGCATCATGGATTTCAACTTTGTTTAAATGTAACTGTAAATGCAGCTGAAGTGTCATTTTGGGCATTTGACAAATGGCTAACCCTTTACAACTGTTTGCAGGGTCCCATGGTAATGTGACCACAATTTGTGACTCTTGCTGGTTTAAAGCGTTTATTTCTGGTTTCCAGCAAAAAAAAAAACAAACCACAGGGGAAAACAGATTTTCTTAATGACCACTATGTTCACTTAGTGACTGTTATAAAAATGGTCATAACTTCAGGTCTGATTATGACTACAACAATTTATGACCACAATTCCAGGCTTAATTATGGTTGTAAGTCAAGGACTATCTGTAATAATCCTTGACTATTTGGATTCCTTTGTGGAGCTGAGGGTAGCTCCAACAATTCTATCCAATTCTATGACAATGTTAAGTGTCACATAGATGGGCTGCATTTTGGGCTGGGGGGCTGGAAAAAAAAGGCAATAAAGGTTTGTTTTCATGTTTTTTAACTGCTACACATCTATTTGGCTTCTATTTCCCACTTCAAAACAGCAGGAAAACATGGCACCCATTTTTAGCAATTGAAGTTGGAAGGAGGCCCCAAAAGCCACAAAAAAGAAAGTTGGAGAACAACGTTGCTTGGAGCCCCTGATTCATTAAGGGATCATAATCCCACCAAACTCCTTGACTAAAGTCCATCCTCCTCCCAAGACTTGCCCCACCTCGCATGGGAAATACATTACATGCAGTGAGAGAACAGTCTTCGCTGCCTCCTTCTTAAACCTGGTTCCATTCAGTGGCAAGGAACCGATTTGCTGGCCCTGAGCATAGAGCAAGAATGTCCCGGATCCAGGCAGACTTATTTCAGGACGTGGAGTTGGACGGACGGTTGGAGGAGGGACGCTAGGAAGGCCTGTGGGCAAAAGTGAGACATCACTGGATCACAAGAATGAAATACCTGTTCCTCCACCCAAGGCCAGTTGCCTGGCAATCTAAACCACAACATGAAGGAAAGAGATGGAAGGTGAGGGAAGTGGAGAGAAGAAGGGAGAGAGTGGAGTGGACAACAAGGACAATTCTATAGGCCAAGTTTCTGCTAAGCTGAAGGATTATGCCAGTCCTGTAGCTGCTTTTTAATAAGATTTAATAAAACCAAACCATAACAAACCCAGGACTATAAAGTATTCCTAATCTACCTCTCTCAACCACTCCCTAATTTATTCTCCCTCCCTGTCTATACTATCCCCTTGCCCTACTACCTACAGTCGCGAGTAGTCGCATACACATTTCACTGCATTTCATACTATGTATGTCTGTGCATGTGATGAATAAAATTTGATTTGATTTGATTGTATAGGAATTTTTAAATTTAAATTTTAAAGCTGCTTCAAGTATTACTCGGGAATTTAAAAGCTGTATAAACATTCTTAAATTGTTACATGAACTACACTATTTAACATTTTTTTTCTTTTTTAGGATTCTTTTAATTAATTAAAAGGAAGCAGTTTGGAAACCGATTTTACACACACACACATATATATGTATGTATTTTTAACAGCATAACACAGGTCTCCTGGTGCTTCTAAATCTATTCATCTCAAAATACATTTGCTGACTTCCCTCACAAGGAATAGAAGATGCATTTTCCAAGATGTAAAGATAAGATACACTTTTCATTTCGGCACAATTGTTCTTGCCTTAATGCAGATTTAAATACCAGATAATTCAATTAACAAACAACCTGAGATGATTAATTTACATATATTTGATTTAGTTTTTTATCCATCCCCAGTAATGTCACAATGTTATCCAACAAATCCCCTGATGCCCCCCAGCTCAAAAAAGATTTTAAAAGATTCCCAGCTCAGCTGAAGATTCCCAGTTCCCCACTGAGCTTTGTGACTCATTACTATCTTCTTACATGCAGGCGGTACCCCAGGCTCCGATCGGGTGCCTTGAATTTCCCGGCCATGTTCATCCACACACCAGCAGTAGCCGCTATTTCCATGACACTGTAGTGGGTTAAAGTTGCCCAGAGGGTCGCATTGGGGCACATACTGGTCACCCTGTGGTCTGCCTCCATAATGTTCCAGCAGGCTCTGTCTCCAGCGTTCACACATCGTTTGTGGCCTCTGAGTTGGCTCTAAGGATAGAAAGAATTATAGGACTGAAGCTGATACCATATGAAGCATGGGAAGCCTGAACTCTAGAAAGCTATTTATTTACATATCCCACCCACCCCCAAACTTACTCATGGTGACTCATAGCAGCTTTCAGAAATAAAACCGCAAACACAAAATCAACTAAACCCTCAATTCCCTGGCAGGAACAATCTAACAAACTACTTAATAGATTTCTTATCATCCTGGGGTTCCCAGACCTACTGACAAAACCATATCTTCAAAAGAGTATCATGGTGGGGGCTAATCTTATCTCTGCTGAGATTATATTCCACAGGAGGGAGCCACCACAGAGAAGGCCCTTCTTCATCATCCCATGAGATAACAGAACAACAGAGTTGGAAGGGACCTTGGAGGTCTTCTAGTCCAACCCCCTGCTTAGACAGAAAACCCTACACCACTTCAGACAAATGGTTATCCAATCTCTTCTTAAAAACTTCCAGTGTTGGAGCAGTCACAACTTCCGGAGGCAAGTTATTTCACTGATTAATTATTCTAACTGTCAGGAAATTTATTTCTCCTTAGTTCTAAGTTGCTTCTCTCCTTGATTAGTTTCCACCTATTGCTTCTTGTCCTGCCCTCAGATGCTTTGGAGAATAGTTCAACTCCCTCCTCTCTGTGACAACCTCTCAAATATTGGAACATTGCTATCACGTGACCCCCTAGGCCTTCTTTTCATCAAACTAGACATACCCAGGTCCAGCAACCGTTCTTTAAATGTTTTAACCGCAAGTCCCCTGATCATCTTTGTTGCTCTTCTCTGCACTCTTTCTAGAGTCTCAATATCTTTTTTAACATCATGGAGAACAAAACTGGGTGCAGTATTCCAAGTGTCATCTTACCAAGGCATTATAAAGTGGTATTAACACTTCACATGATCTTGACTCTATCCCCCTGTTTATGCAGCCTATAGACTGCCTTAACATACCAGGCCTCCCCACTCTGGTAGGTTATGAAGATGTAATTGGAATAAAAAGGTTCTTAAAATAACCTGGCCCAAAATCATGTAGAGATAAACCCGGAAAGCAAAATGGCAACAATGCAGCTCCATCAAGAGAGGGATGCAAATCTAGACTTGCACAAAACCACACAGGCCCCTGCATTTTGAACCACTTGTAGCTCCTGGATATCTTCCAAGGGCAGCACCATATAGGGCACATTGCAATAGTCAAGAGATGAGGGAACTAGGGCGTGGGTAACCAATGAGCAGGTCCAGGAAAGAGCATAATTAATGCACAATTTGCAGTTGCACAAAGGCCCTCCTGATCATGAATGCCACCTGTTTCTTGAACAGGAGTCCAGGAGAACCTCCAGGTTACACACCAGGTTTGTCTGAGGCAATGCAACCTCATCCAAGACCAAAGATGGCAACTGTTCATGGACTGAAGAACCCCACACCCAGACTCATTTCATTTTCCCAGGTTCCGTTTCAGCCTGTTGCTCCTCATCCAGCCCTTAACTTCTAGGCACTGTGAGAGGGAGGTGAGCATCGCTTATTTCACCATGGGCTGAGACATATAGACATACAAAATGTATGCCAGCAATCAATATTCCCCACTGCCATAAGAAGTCTCATCCCCAAATGAAGTTAAAGAAAGGGCCAGCAGTAGTCTCTGATGTGCTTTCAGAGCCTTCACAACAACACAGTAAAGAGAGCCAAGAGCCATGCATTCAGACATTTTTCAATCTGACTTTTGAAAGTTAATCTGAAGAATTCTTATTTCTTCTACAGTGCAAAAGCACTGAATGGCAGTCTTTGCCAACTTATTATTTTCCAGATATGCTAAACTGCAGTAGTAGTTTGGGACATCTGGAGGGTAAAAAGGTGAGGAAGACCACATCAACATACAGGTCTCTCTCCCCCTCCCCCCCCAGATACTAGAGGACAAATTTAGCAGCTGAGAAGCTGAGTTTCATTTATTTTATTTTATTTACAGAAAAATGTGTTCCTCATCATTCCAATGTTTGGATTATATCATCAATTCCAAGGGAAAGCATATAATAAAAACAGGCAGATGCAAAGGATTTTTAAGTTCTTCTATATGTTGTCCACAAAGGAGGAGAAAGAGTTGGCCCACCAAAAACAAAGTTCTGAATTGCAGCCGAGTTCAAAGAAGCCACTGATCTAATCCAGATCAGTCCACAAAAAAGAGGAAGCTCCCCCCACAGATTTGTTTTCTCCACCTTCCAACCTCATAATGTGATTTATGGTGAACTGAAAGCCAAGAAAAGCTAGCCACATCTTTAAGATATGCATTTAAAAACAGTGTAAATTAAAGTTAAATTAAGCCCTGGTCATTCTTCTGCATCCTGCATTATTTGCTGGCAAATAAATACATTTTAACAACACCATCTGCCTTCTTATCTGGAAAAGAAGCTGGGTTGCCTTGTTCAATTTGATCTTGCTAGAAAAAGGGCTTTCCCAAATAGCAAAAATAGAAGTGAGCCAAGGACAATGCCATAGTCCCAAGTTCTTATTTTCCTGTTGGAGTTATAAAAAATTAGTAATGGAAAAGCATCCAACCTTCACAAGTTTAAAACTTGTAGACTTCAACTTTCAAAATTCCTCAGCCAGCAGTGTCTAAATCAGGGGTATCAAACTCAAGGCCCATGGGCCAGATCCGGCCTGTGGGGTGCTTAGATTTGGCCAGTGAGTCTGCCTTGGAAACAGCCTCTGCCAGCAAAAACAGAGGGTTGTGGGAGGGCGAGCTCCATTTTAAGCTTCAACAGCCTCCTGCAACCCTCTGCCAGCAAAAATGGAGCTCGGGAGGGCTGCATGCTCCCTCGTGAGCTCCATTTTTGCTGCCAGAGGGTTGCAAGAGGCCATCACAGGCAAAAACGAAGCTCGAGAGCCTGTTTTCACTGGCACAGTGCTCGGGCCACCATAGATGCCCCCAATATGAGTGACATCGAGCTGGTGACACACACCCTGGCCATGCTCCCCCCCTCCCCCGAGGTCAAACACAACCTTGATGCAGCCCTCAATGAAACTGAGTTTGACATCCCTGGTCTAAATCATGTAGAAATGCCAAACAGTGCAGAGAAGTAATGAACTAATTTTTCTGTTTCAACTGTTGATCAGAAAGGTCGGTAGTTCGGCGTTTCGAATCCCTAGCGCACATGATGGAGTGAGCTCCCGTTACTTGCCCCAGCTTCTGCCAACCTAGCAGTTCGAAAGCATGTAAAAATGCAAGTAGAAAAATAGGGACCAACTTGGTGGGAAGGTAACAGCGCTCCGTGCACCTTTGGCATTTATTCATGCTGGCCACATGACCGGAATCACCATCAGACAGCACTGGCTCTTCGGCTTAGAAACAGAGATGAGCACCGCCCACTAGAATCGGGAACAACCAGCATGCAAGTGCAAGGGGAACCTTTACCTTTACCTTAATGTTATGTACTTTAAGTACTTTTTTGAAAGGGTCATTAGTGACTTAAGGCTATACACATTTTTAAGAAACAAACCTGGAATCCTGCAACGTGGTGGGGCATCACCTGGAGGGATTCTGCTCCCAGGAATCTCCTGGCCATCAGTGTCAACACACCAGCACTGCCCGGTACTGCTGTGGCACTGTAGTGGCCGGTAGTTTCCTTTTTCATCACATTCAGGCACGTGAGGCCCTCCCGGAATGGGAGAACCTCTCTGGCTGGAATATAGTCGCTCATGTTGACAACGAGTCAGTCCCGTCACGCTTTCTGTGGGTCAGAAGGAAATGAGGCTGTAACATTGAGGTCTCGGCAGGAAGAGTGAGCTTTCAAAAACATCTCCCATGATGGACAGCCCAGGGCAAGAAACGGAACCAAGAAGAATGGCAAGCTGATCAACTCAGCTTGCAGAATTTCTACACGTTTTCAATTATTACTATATAATATAGAAGCATCAATACTGATATTTTTGGGTGCTGGAATTCTTGTTTCATTGTCTTTGTCAATGTTACATTGTCTTTATTGTGGCCCACTAGCTGCCAGCAGAGCTGGTGGCAGACTCGGACAGTGAGGAGGTTGGGGAAGACTTTGGGCCAGTCCTGAAGTTGGGGGAAGGTTCTGATGGGTGTTCTGCGTTGGAGGCAGAGATGGTGTCAGGGCTAGATATCAGCTGCCTTCGGAGTTGGAGATCAGTGGGGAAGAAGAACAGCTGGAACCTGTTCCAGATGCACGTATGCGCAGAGCCGTCAGGAGAAAGGAACAACTAAGCAGCAGGAGTCGACTTGGAAGTAAAGGTACAAGTGGATGCTGAATGGCCCCTCCCATAGGAATAAATGGGAACAAAAGGGGAGTGGTGTTTGTAGGAAACAATTAGTTCATTATTGTGAAGATTTGCTTATCTGAGTTCATGCAGTACACAGACTCCTTGCTAAGTATTTCGACTGGAAACTCAGCCTGGCAACTATCCAAGGATTGATAAAGTCTGTTTTTGCAATAAAACCTTGTAAGGTTTAATGCTGGGACTTTTCTGGATGTGAATGAGAAGAATTCACAGTAACCAAATAAAAAGGGGGTTTTTTTGGGACCAAAAGCCTGTTTCGTGATTCTGTTGAGCCTGGGTCAGAACAGTCTTATTGTAAGCTATAGTGAAACCCAGTGAGAGACAGCAGCACATAGACATGACAGGAGGAGGAGGATGCACACTAGTAGCACAACTTGGAAATCCACCCCCAGCCAAGGAAACATATACAGGTAGTCCTTGACTTACAACAGTTCATTTAGTGACCATTAAAAGCTGCAACGGCACTGAAAAAAGTGACCTACGACCATTTTCGCACATATGACCATTGCAGCATCCCATGGTCTCATGACCAAAATTCAGATCCTTGGCAATATTTATGATGGTTGTAGTGTCCTGAGGTCACGTCATCCACCTTTTGTAACCTTGAGACAAGAAAAGTCAATGGGGAAGCCAGATTCATTTAATAACTGCCTAACTTAACTGCAGTAATTCGTTTAACAACTGTGGCAAGAAAAGTCATCAAATAGAGCAAAACTCACTTAACAAATGTCTTACTTAGCAACAGAAATTTTGTGCTCAGCTGTGGTCATGAGTCAACAACCTGTACTTGGGTATCTGTACTTGAGGAGCTGAAGATCTTGCACTGAAAGATAGGAATGGGTGGTCACTTGGATGGTTTTATAACTATCCCACCTTTGGACCCGTACCTGGAGTACACTGGAAACCATCCCCCACATAGCCAGCCCGACAGCTGCAGGTGAAGGAGCCAGGTGAATTGTGGCAAATGGCAGCGTGGTGGCATTTTCCTTCCTGGCATTCATCCACATCTGTCAAAGAGGAAGAAAACATTAAGACTGGATTCAATTTGGATTCAATCTGAACCAGAGGTATATATGTACGCCAGAATGGTTTCCGCTGTCAAGGTTTTCTGGGAATTTTGTCAAAGTTGTACACATTTACTCTTTTTTCAGCGGCTGTTCCTAAAAATATTTAGAAGCAAGGATTTCATGGTTCTTCCACACTCATAAGTAAGGTAGCCCAAATCTTTGTGTTGAATGTGGACATTGAGAGCAAAAGCATACTCATTTGAAATTTCCTACAATTTAGAATTCGAGCCAGTTTTGTTTAGTAGTTAAGGCACCCAGGCTACAAGCCACGAGTTCTAGTCCCATTTCAGGCATGAAAGCCGGCAGGATATATTTGGACCCAGTCACCCTCTTTCAGCCCAGCTCACCTCATAGGATGGTTGTTGAAGGAAGATAGGAGTGTTGCATGTGTTTGCTGCCCTTAGTTATTTATAAAAATAATAAAGGCAGGAAACAAACAAACAAATTCAGGATTTTCCAGGCCATCTCACTAGTCTGGATACACAGACATTTTTACTTCTGATCCAACATGAACAGTTTTTTTGATAGACTGATGGGTGCAGGAGATTGGGGGAGAACTGTATTTTCAGACTTGCAATATTCTGTCATAGCTTTACAAAAGTTGGATTTAGCTCATGTGGATTATGATTCCTATCTGATTAATCTGGTGAAGCTGAAAGGACAATTGTCCCCCTCATCTCCTTTACAGTCTGAGAAACTAGGGAGGGTCTTTTCTGAGGCTGTTGCTCCTCCCCATATCCAGCTGCCAGTTGTCTCTTATTTGACTATTCCCTTGGTAGCATCTCTTCATCCTCAAGGTCTTTCCCATGTGCCGTTACAACTATCTGTCCATTACTATCTGTAATTACCTGTGCAGTTGTGCCCATTGCCAGCATAACCAGTTAGGCACAGGCAGCTGAATGAAACACCTCCATGATAGACACATCGTGCCCGGTCAGCTGAATCACAGTTGTGAGTCCCTTTTTCACAAGGATTGGGGGGTGGAGCAATAGCTGGAAAGGTTAAAATTGGGAGAGAAAGAGAAGTCTGTTGCTCCAATGCAGTTCATTTTTTTAATTTAATTTAATATCAAGATTTCTATACTGCTCCATCTCCCAAGGGACTTGGGGCGGTGTACAGCCAAGTAAAAACACATATAAACAATTTTAAACCAGTTAAAATTAATTAAATTAAGGCTGATAAAGTTATAAAATTTAGACAATTAAAA
>JAEANM010004350.1:7332-20931 GCA_017656035.1 Myanophis thanlyinensis
CACACACACACACACACACACCATGGGTGTAAGGATTCTTTAAGTCTTCTAAGCCTGGATTGATATTCCCCAGCAATTCCCTGTGCCGGCACCAGCTCAACCTCAATAAGTTTCACAGGCTACTCAAATGAAGCCAATACTAGTCCTCAAAGCAAAGGTCCACTAAGCCAAAGCAAGTTCCCAAGGCAAAGGCAAGTTCCAAGACAAAGGCAAATTTATAGGCAAAGGCAAGACAAGAGCAACAGCTGAAGAGACACAATCCAAAGTTCAAGGCCCCAACACATAGCAAGAAAATGAACATATTGTTCCCAGAATTGTCTCCAACTGTCTGTTGTGCTAATTAGCCAGATTCTGGTGCAGCCCATCAAGAGGGACAAGGCTGCCACCTTGTGAGTCATCTGGATGACCTTCACTGCTCCTGCCCTTTCTCTACTCTATGTGTTCTTGGATCAGTGCAGACAGAAGTTCCTCTTTCTCATCACAGACTAGCTTGTAGCTGCATGCTTTCCCTACCTGAAGCCTCGGGACTGTCCTCTGACTGTGCTTCAAGTCAAATAACTCTCAGACCCCTGCTTGGAGCCATTGACCAGCTCCCCTCCTGATGAGTTCAACTAGTTCATCCTCCTCCAAGCTGATGTCTGGAGAAGTATCTGGGGGAGTCATCACGAGTTCATGGCTTCCATGGTAGCCATGAACCTATCCCAGATCATCATGTAGCAACCTCCAACCAACAATCAGTTGTTAGAGGTCATGCCTGAAATAATCTTGTTAGAGCAATGGCAATATGACCTGGTGACGGATATCCTGGGGGCTTTGTTGCAGAGTCCTGCCAAAGTTCTGCTAAGAAGCTAGATAAAATGGCAACTGAAGCTTGGGATAGAATCATGCCTATGCAGCAGCATCTCATGACTCATTGCTCTGGTTTCATAGAAGAGCTGCAAGTTCTGAAAAGGGGTAGAGCTGCAAAGATCAATACTGGAGGAAAACAGGGATAACTCCGACCAGACACAAATTAAAGCTGCTATGAAGGCCTACCTCATGGTGGTAAGCATGGCGAAACATCATTTGGCCACTCTTATTGTTTCTGCAGAGTGTTTCTTGGAGACCCTGTTCAGAATTACCTGGAACAGAAGGTCTCAGGTGACCATGTTCAGGGCTACATATAGGAATTTGTTCAATACGATGGACAAAGTTGCTTGGATTCATTCCCAGTTGATGCAAATCTGTGCAAGATGCCTGGGGAAAGGTCTTTTCTGATTATCTGGGAACAATTTGATCCTGTTGGACCTGATGAAATGGATGAGGTCCTCAATGTGATCAGTGCAACCATCAATTAAATCACTATCTCTTCTGATTGGCAAAAGCCTCCAAGGTTCTGACTACCAAGTGGATTCAAGCAATGATAAACTCTTTATTGCAGGAGAATATTCCCAGGCCTTTTAAAGAGAGCCTGGTTTGCTCCTTCCTCAAAAAAAAATCCCCTGATTCTGTGACAATTTTCATCCTGTTTCCCACCTTCCCTTTTTTTCGGAATCCAGCAGGAAGATCATGTTACAAATTTTGGCATCTAGTCAGCCATGTTTGGCAGGCTGTAGACAGAAGGTCTTTTCTGGTATGGTGCCAGCATTGTGAAATCTTAATCCCCAACGTAAATTTGACTTTATTATGAGCAACTTGGCTCACCTTTCAGATTCACCTATTATGAACAACAGGTAAATATTTTTAATGTCCCTTTTATTATTGTTGTTTTAATTTGTTTCTTTAGTATTTTTAATTAACTGCTTTAGCTCTAATTCAGCACCACTGTCTATGAGGTGCTGGGGCAATATAAATTGGTTTGATTAATTAATCTTAAACTGAATTTGAATCTAGGGTCAGAGTTATCAATTCACCTAAACATGGAAAGTGGTTGACTGTATTATTTTCTTTGCAGCTGATCCCCTGGTTGGAAGTATTGCTACTCAATATTTGACAAACAGAGCAGAGCATGACAGAATGGCCAAACAGTGGACCAAGAGATATGCAACATAGGAAACTGCTGGAGAATATGCTGGACCTGTACAAGCACATTCACTAAGTGCATCAGTAACCCTCCTGTTTAATTATTAAATTTTGAAATATTTTGTGATAGGGTTGATTATACTTCTCCTGTCTCTTTTATTATTTTATTTTATTTTTCTGCTGAACTTGAAAAGTATCTTTTTAATACAGATTTGGAATTTGGGTTACAGTGCAAGGACTGTTGAATCTATAATAGTATAGAATAGTGGTCCCCAATCTTTCCAGCTCTGTGGATTAGCAATGGAGGGTGGGGAGTTGTATGTGTGCGCACTGCTTGTACAAATGCAGATGAGTGTCCTCACGCACTCGCCCACTGCTTTCACAGCCTGGTTCCTAACAGTCCACACCCCAGGAGCAGTCGGGGATCCCTAGTGTAAAGCTTTGTCACAAAGTTTTATAATAATATACTTTTTCTTTTGTGTGTTTGAGAAAAGCAAGCACACTCAACACTACGTATTATTTCTACTTAAATGTAGTATTTAGAAGATTTTTTTATGGAAGTCTTTAAGGATGGGTGCATGTTACTGGGAACAGGTTTTCTATAAAATCAAGAATCACTGTGCATTATTAACACTATGTTTTAATACAAAGCTACTGGATTGAACCACAGATATGTATGTTGATTTATATAAAAAGTGCTTGTAAATTTCTTAGGGATCTGCCACTTTTGATTACAGATTAGTTGATAAACACTTGTATTATTAAAACACTCAATAAAGAATAATATGACTAATAATAACCAGTTTTTGTAAAGGAGTGCTCTTGCTCCTTGTGGAATAAAGTAAATTGGCCCGAGCTTTAACTAAAGGATTTTTCATTTGTTCTTCTATTCATTTTTGGAAAAGAAAACTCCAGTGTTGGCATTTGTAGACACTAGTAGAAAAGTTTATCTCATCAGCTAATTCTTAAATGTATCCTTTTTTAGGGTTGTTGGTCATCTTTTCTTGTACTGTTGCTTAAAATCTGAATTTTTTAGAATTTTCAAAATTTGTGCATTAATAAATTTTTTCCCTATAAAAGTACTAAACTAGATAAAGAGAATTCAGTTAAACAAATGAGTGAAAAGCATTATGCTTTCTCATTTATTGAAAAAAATTATTCAAAACTACATAATTGTGTGTAGAAAAAGTATATGCTTATCAGTTCATTTGAAATTAGATTCAGGTATTTAATCAATGGAATGATAATCAGGCATGAGTGCTACTTTATTTAAAGAACAAAAATTTGAGTATTCACAATCTTCACTGGGAGATTTAGGAGTGTGTGTGTGTGTGTCTGTCTCAAACAGGAGATTTATTTTACTTTTATTTTCAGAAGATATGCTTTTAGACAGTCTGGTTAAATCAGGTTTTTAAAGATTTTTGCCATACAAACTTACTCTGTTGTATAAAAACCTCACTTATTAATGAATGAAATGTGCAGAGATATCTTAGGCAAGATTTTCTTTAAATGGCTTGCTTTGAAGATCAGTTGTGAACTGCCTCTCTCTTGAAATAAATTCATTGTTGAAAACGTAATGGATTATATCCCACATGGATTATATTAGAAAGCAAGATAAATTATACAAAATCATTTACATGCTATTGAATATTCAATTATAATCAAATTGTTTATTTTCTCTGGTTATTGTAAACATATTGCAATATACCACTTTATGTATTCTATTATACATACATTATAGTAGTCCAGTGCAGCCAAGTATATTAGGGCTGTTATTCAATCATTTTCAGCCCGGTGAGTGAAGAAAGCATCAGTAGGGTAAAGATTATAAGAATCTCATAGCCTTACCTTCTATGACAATATAAATTACTATTACCATTTAATGATAAATTCACCTTATTACTTGTCTGAAATTTCTATCTATAGCCATTCATAATTGCTTTTTAAAAATACAAACTAAAACACAAATTAAAATTAGTAGAACAGGGAGAAAGGGTAAGGGAACTAAAAATAGCAAAACAAAATTTCTTCGAACACGCCAACAAACCAAGTAGATGGTTAGCTTATAAATTAAAACAGGAAAAAGAGAAAAATATCATACAAGTACTACAAGATGAAAATGGAAAGGAATATCACAAATTGGAAGAAAAGAAACAACTCATTATAGCCTTCTATGAAAACCTTTATAAAGAAGAAAAAATGCAAGAAGAGGATCTGATAAATTACTTAAAGGAAAATCCCCTGAAAGAAGTAGAGGAAAAACAATCTTGCACATACACTGGTTCTATGCCCTATGGAACTTTGTATGTAATAACCAGTAGTTCAATTGCACTTGTAAGCCTACTGGAAGCCCCTGCAGCTTTCTGAGCAGCAGTGTTTAATGAGCATAACAAGAAACACACAAACTTGTGCACATTGCTGCATTCTGGATCCCCTGCAGCTTAAATGTTCTTCAAGAGCAGTCCCATATATAGTACTCCACATGGGAGGTGACTAAAGCAAAAACCACCATGAGCAAGGCAGATATGTTGAGATAACTGTCATTTTGATAAATGGCAAATCCATACAGTTCCCTTGGCTATCACCAGAATGGTTCACATGCAGAGGAAGCAGTCCAAGTATCTGACCTAGAAATATTTATTTATTAATAATATTTATTTATTTATTTATCAATCAAAAATGAGAACAAGAATAAAAGAATAAAAACACAATGACAAGGATGATAGGCATGTTAGGGCACTTATGTATGCCCCCTCTACTGATCACATAAGTATGATGTAAAGTCCACAGAAGTCAATTTATGACTGAACTGTGACAGTTTGTAGCTGAAGCAACTGAATCAGAAAGAGCATTCCAGACTTTGACAACTCTATTACAGAAATCAAATTTTTATAGTCAAGTTTAGAACAATTTACACTAAGTTTAAAGCTGTTGTTAGCAAGTGTATTATTGCAATTAAAACAAAAGTCATTTATAGATAAAACATTACTACGTATAATTTTGTATGCAATATTTAGGTCTGACCACAAGCAGTTCTAAGTTATCCAAATTGAGAATTTTAAGCCTAGTAGCATAGGGAATTCTATTGTGTATAGAAGAGTGCAAGACTTTTCTCGTGAAATAATTCTGAACCCGCTCAATTGTACTGATGTCTGATATATGGTGGTGATACCAGAAAGTTGAACAATACTCTAAGATTGGTCTAGCATAAGTTTTGTAAGCTCTAATTAGCAATACAGTGTTTCCAGAAAAAAAAATTGCACAAAGTTAAATTTACAACTCTTAATACTTTTTAGCTATTACAGTGAACTTTGGAGCATAGATCATCAGAGGTACAGTAGGTCCTTGACAAAGTGAGGGTATCAGCTAGTTCAATGTCACCTAGATTATTCCTTACATTCTGATTATTTTTACCAATGTGTAAGACAGAGCATTTATTGATCGGAATTTGAAGTTGCCAAATAGATGACCACTCAGACACATAGTCAAAATCTCTTTGCAAAACAACAGAATTATCAGTAGTATTGAATAATTTTACATCATCAGCTAAAAAGATACAATTGTTTTTACGTTGATCACATAAATCATTGATATAGAGCACAAAAAGCATGGGACCTAAGATGCTGTCTTGTGAAACAATACTGTTAACTGATGCAGGATTAGACATGAGTTCCCTATTTTGACTTTCTGCAGTCTATAAGACAGGAAAGCAGCAATCCATTTGTGCGAAGGACCAGAAATGCTGTGAGAGTTTAATTTCAACAGCAGTTTATTATGTACTATTGTATCAAAAGCCTTACAAAAATCTGTGTAAATTGCATCTACAGCTTTGCCTTGATGAAAACATGTAGTCCAGATGCAAAAGTTGTATATTATAGGACAGGTTTTTCCTAAAGCCAAACTCTTTGTCAGGTAGCAAATTGTTTGTCTCTAAAGTGGTGAATGATGAATTGGTTTATAATTGATTCCATAACTTTGCATGTAACACAACACAAAGAAATTGGTCTATAATTTTCAACTGAACTAGGGTGACCCTTTTTAAAAATTGGTATAACTACAGTTGATGATCATAGATCAGGCCGAGAACTAGTTCAAAATACTTCGAAAATTGTACACAAAGGTTCAGCTAGGACAGTAGCAAGCTTTTTCAAGAAAAAAATAAATAAACCATTTGGTCCTGCGGATAGCAATGGTTTTAGGTTACATAATGCTAATTCAACATTATTTATTGTAAATTTAATATTCAGCAATTTGCTACAACTATTTGTGGTTCGACTTGCAAATGAGCGACTGCAACCACAAAAAGTGAACTAAAAATAAATTGAAGAGATTGGCCTGATCAACATTGTCATTACAGTTAACCCCATTTTGCCCTTTTAAGGATGAAATCACTTGTGAGTCTTTAGGTTTCAAGTTAACAAAGTTGTAAAAAGCTTGCGTAGTTTGAGTTTTTCCTCCTGTTTGCAGAAATAATTGGTGCATTCATCTTTAATTTGATGACATAAGGCTTTCTAGCGGTTTTGAAGTTGGCAACATAGCCTGCCTTCTTGTCCCTCCAAAGAGATTTTTTTCTTAAATTGTAATTTTCTTATTGCCTTGGGTAATTTATTCTTTATAACTTTTTTGGGTTTTTTTTGGTATGTATAAATTTATAGCTCGATTAATTTCAAGCAAAAATAGTGTTATAAAAATCTTCTACATTTTTACAATCTGAAAACAGACAGTGCCATTGTCTGATGCAAAATCAGCAGCTATTAAATTGTAGTTTGTTGTTTTAAATTATAATTCGAAGAACAGTAATTAAGACCCAGTTCAGGAGGATGTAGATTAATCAAAAGTCAATCATATTATGATCACTGTTAGAAAAGTGTTCTTTAATGCATAAGCCATAAATTAAATTTAAGCTATTACAGAGAATTAGATCTAGTTCAGTGATTCTCAACCTTCCTAATGCCACGACCCTTTAATACAATTCCTCATGTGGTGGTGACCCCCAGCCATAAAATTATGGTTTCGGTTCCTAAGACCATTGAAAATATGTGTTTTCCAATGGTCTTAGGTGACCCTTGTGAAAGGATCGTTTGACCCCCAAAGGGGTTGCAACTTACAGGTTGAGAACTGCTGATCTAGACAATTGTTGAGCCTAGTGTTGTCAACAACTAACTGTTCCAGCCCCAAAGTTGTAACAGCATTGTAAAAAGTTATATGTATCTGTTCATTTGTTGAGTCATTTAAGGCCTAATTAATTAATGGCAAATTAAAATCACCAAGAAGAACAAAAGGATCCAAGAGCTGCCCAGGTTAACAGTTCAATTAACTTATTCATATGGCCAAGATCATAATCAGGGGCTCTGTAACATAACAAAAAGCAAACTAGTATTTAGAGTCAGGTTGCAAACAATGGACTCTGGGAAAGCAAGCTCAGGAGTAGGAATCTTTTTCAATCCTAGGAACTTTTTGTAAAGAAATTGCAACACCACATCTCTACAATTTTCACAGTCAGACAAAAAAATGTGATAATCACTTGAAGTAAAAAAAAAGTGTCTAGAAAAGATGCGTTCAACCAAGTCTCGCAAACAAAAATGAGGTCAAAAAGAAACATGTTCAAAAGCAAAAGGAATTCAGACATTTTGTTTGCAGGGCTTCTTGCATTAAATAGGTTATACATTTGACCAGTAGGAGTGGACCTTAAGGAGATGGAATGTATGCATACCTAATATTGGGGTACAGGAGCATGAATGTTAGGGTATGGGCCAATGTTCTTATGTTTAATACGGTCAGCATGGTAGTCGACATATAGATCGGTTTCATCTTTGTCCAAATGTTCTTTAAACTCTGAACAGAGCTCATGGGTGCAGATACATTCTAGAATGGACAAATCAGACCATGAATGTAATTAGATATGTAAAGCTCCTGGTGTTTGTTAACAGTTTTTTTAAAAAAATGGGATAAGGGGAACAATTGATTTAAGTCTCTGCCCTTATTCTCAGTTCCCATGTGATACAAAAGAGAGGCTTAGTTATCTGGGGCTGTCCACAGAAAATATACAGATGTTTTAAATAGCAACATCTTTTACTACACAAAGTACTACTGTTCAGAAAAGCAGAATAACTTTTAATGAAATCCCTATGTAGCTAAATTAAAATGTTCATCAGTTTCCCTTATACAGCAACTAAGGAATAAGATGTAAAAGGTGGGGAGAATTGGGTCCTCTTTAGCCTGCTAGGAAATTGAACACTAAAGAGCAATAAAATAACAATGGTCGCTATCATGGATAGTGAGATAAGATCCACTGAAGAGAGCTCTTTTCTGCATTACCTGTTTTGTCACTGTGCTCATGACTTCTTTAAGTATACTGAGTGTGTCAGGACTGCACTTGCACTGTCCCAGCTATTTGCCTTTGAGATCTCCTGCTCTTATTCTAGTAACAATTTTGGTATTTCTCTGACTTCTTGCAGTAAGTATGTTTAATTCATCTAAATATTTCCTTATTATATACTTTAGCCCTAAATAATTCTAAGAAGCAAAGAATGAAGAAGCCACATTAATTTTTCTATGTACTGTAAGTTCAATTTGATTCTCAATATTGTACATTTAGTAACAGCCTAGAAAAATATAGACAGCACTTTTTATGTATCGTTTATCAGTGATTTTCCCATAGAAAATGATGTGGTCCCAATAGAAAATGATGAGGGTTAGTTCATAATCAAGTGAAATGTTGAAGCAAGTACAGGTAGTTTTCAACTTACAACAGTTCATTTAGTGACCGTTCAAAGTTACAATAGCATGAAAAAAGTGACTTATGACCTTTTTTCACACTTATGACCATTGCAGCATCCCCATGGTCATGTGATTTACATTCAGATGTTTGTCAATTGACTCACATTTATGACAGTTACAGGGTCATGTGATCCCCTTTTGCAACCTTCTGACAAACAAAGTCAATGGGGAAGCCAGATCCACTTACTGCAGAAAAGACAAATATATACCTAGAAAGCCAAAAGTAGCTTGTGATATAAGCGGGTTCTAAAACACAGTTTCATAACCTACCAGTGTTTCATGGGATTCTTATTGGGTTTTCCTATCAGAATTTGGCCATGTTACAGAAAGTTCTGGCAATTCAAAAATGTCCACCTTTCTGTACCAAATTTGAAATATTAATCAATATTAATATTTAAGTTAAGTCTGACTTCCAACAAAATGTCCTAGCAATAAATTGGAAGTAGATATGCCAGATATAAGCATGGTTCTTGTGTTTAATCCTTAAATCTGAAGATTTAAAAAAACAATAAAAGTGATGGTTTTTAAAAAAAAAATCTTAGACAAAAAAGCCCACGTTATTCATTTCACTTCTAACCTTACCTCACTTCAAAATAGGATTACTAAACATGGTAGAATGGTTGTTACTTCTCCATGGTAACTAAAAGCCAAATACCCAAATAAATAATTGTTTCAATTCAATGCACAAGGTGATTTAAAAAAAAAAAAAAAAGATTGTATTTAATGGCAGTTCCACAATCAAAAAGCATTTAAGATTGCAAAATGCATGGATGGTATATTGTCTTGTCATTTTGTGTAAATGTCATTTCTATTTTCTGAATTTTTATTGGAATGTTTTGACCCTAAAGCATTATACAATGAAGCAGTACTGCAATTTAAAGTTAAAACAACATAGAATAATAGAATTAAATTAATGAGGAATTTGTTTTTCAGAAAAATGGAACAATCATTGTGGCAGTGTTATTCCTTGTTAACATCACAGGTATGATTTATATCAAATTTCTTCAGTTATGTTATACTTAAATGTAACAAGAAAACATTTTTAAAATTATGTTTGTTCTTTGCAGAAATCTAGATACCATTTTGTGAAAGAAGTTAACCTTTCATGAGCTGTCTTCCCAGAGAAATATGCACATATACACACACACAAACACACATACGTGCGTGCACGCACATACACATATATACACACACTAATTCTACTCATTCTGCTTCCAAAAGTTTAAATTTAAACCATAAATTAATTAAAATGGATACTGTTATCTGTCAAATGTTTAGCTAGTATTTCCCAAGAGTCATAAGTCAGGCTTGCAGAACTACTTAAAAAAATATGGGTAAAGTGTAAATAAACTAGAATGGTACATGTGATCATACCCAAGACTTTATATTCCTGACAGCAGAAATACGGTTATTGCCACTTCAACAGACTGGTTTGTGTTAGTTTACCTCTGCAACTGAAAGAAATTACAATTTCAGCATACCTGCAAGGATAAATAAAAAATAAAATAAAATTGGATAGGATTAAGATTTTGCTATATCTAAAGTAGACACATTTAATTTAGTTGAAGTTAAATTATTTACATCTCTAACTCCCACTAAAGTGCAAGGAAATAAAAGTAAGTATTTGGGAAAATGATTTGTTCCCAAAATAATTGGGAAAAAAGTTTGGGTTTGTTCTCCGTGATTAATATTCTGCTAGTATGAGAATTGAATAAAATGATTTCTGTGATTAAAGTTCATTTCTTCTTTCTTTTAATTGGTTGTGGCTATACAAGAAAAAGACTAGATGGCAGCAAAGAGGGTACTTTTTCTGCTCAAAATCTATTCCCTCAAGAAAAATAAAACTTTTAAAAATGGTTTTTGAATGGGAAACAGCAATCTGCAGAAAAATGCAGCTCCCTTCTTTTCAATTACCCACAATGTATTTTAATGGATTTCACCACATTTCTGCATTCCACAATTCTGCAATTCCAAATATTCTGGCATTTAATGTTATCTTGTGATCAGTCTGTTGGTGCAAATATCCAATAAAGGTGGGGGACAACAACTGGATTCACACATGATGTGCAGTCCAACTTTTTTTCTACTCTAATATAAATTGTTTTGTGCTTAGTATGATAGAGAAACCCACTTATTATGATTTATAAACCATAATTTATAACTAAGTATTTGTTTGATTCACATCATGCATAAAGCCATGATTTGCTTAATCAATTTATATACAATGGATCTGGACATCAAAATAAAACCTGGTTTATAAACCAACGTGACTTGCTTTATACAAGCACACTAAAGCAAAATCAGTTGAGAGGGCAATGATGCAGATGTGAGGCTGAGACTTGCTACAAGACTTGCTTGTCAGCAATGAGATTTGTGTATTTATTTTATTTATTTTATTTTATTTTTATACCGCCCGCTCTCCCGAAGGACTTGGGGCTGTGTACAGCCATCTAAAAAGAAAACACAGAATAAACAACAGTTTAAAAACAAAATTAAAATTTTAACAAATTTGGGTGGCTGATAACAATTAAAAACCTAATACAAAAAAATCAAAATTTAAAACAATTAAAGAGTAAAATTTAAACTGATTTAAAAACCCCCAAATAATAGTACTAGGCCAGACCGGCCTGTTGGAACAAATAAGTTTTTAATGCATGCTGGAAGGTCCATAGGTCTGTAATGGTCCGGATCTCCAGGGGCAATTCGTTCCAAAGGGAGGGTGTCCCCACAGAGAAGGCTTGAGCCCTTGGGTCTGCGAGACGATACCGTCCAGACAATGGAATCCCAAGGAGGTCCGCCCTGTGGGAACGCACAGGTCAGTGGGAGGCTAATGGTGGCAACAGGCGGTCCCGTAAATACCTGGGTCCCAAGCCATGGAGCGCCTTGAAGGTGAGAACCAACACCTTGAATCGCACCCGGAAGGCCACAGGGAGCCAGTGCAGCTTGCGCAGGAGAGGTGTAATGTAAAGGATCACCTGTGTGGCCGCACTCTGCACCAACTGCAACCTCCGGATGCTCTTCAAGGGGAGCCCCATGTAGAGAGCATTGCCATAGTCTAGGCGAGAGATAATGAGGGAGGAAGTGACTGTGCGTAGAGCACCCCGATCCAGAAAGGGCTGCAACTGGGAGATCCTTCGGACCTGATAAAAAAACCCCTGGAGACAGTTGCAATCTGATCTTCTAATGACAGCCATACATCCAGGAGGACACCCAGATTGCGAGCCCCTTCCATGGGGGTCAGGATCTCTCCCCCCACGGCCAGCGATGGAACAAGCTGTCTATATCTGGATGCAGGAAACCACAGCCATTCAGTTTTGGCTGGGTTGAGCTGGAGCCTGTTTAAACCCATCCAACTCCGCACGGCCTCCAGGCACCGGTTCATCACTTCAAAGGCTTCGTTGAGGTGGCCTGGGGTGGAAATCTACAGCTGAGTGTCATCAGCATACTGATGGAAATTCACCCCAAAGCCACGGATGATCTCACCAAACGGCTTTACATAAATGTTGAACAGTAGGGGCGAGAGCACCAACCCCTGAGGCACCCCACAAATTAAGGGCCTCAAGACTGACCTCTGCCCCCCTGTCAACACAAATTGTGAATGGTCAGAGAGGAAGGAGGAGAACCACCGTAATACGTGCCTCCCACTCCCAACCCCCCCAATTGCTGCAACAAGATACTGTGTTCAACAGTATCAAAAGCTGCCGAGAGGTCTAATAAGACCAGGACAGAGGAATAATCCTTATTATATAAGACAATCTTATACAAATCTGACTATTGCAATCTGACTATTGGAGATTGAATTAAGAGCATAAGAAAGATACAGTGTCTTCATCAAATAGATCCTGAATATCATAATACAAGATAGAATTCATAAGGGGGATTTAAGAAGGCTCTGGAAAACTTTTCAGACCATCTAAAGAAATAAACTATCTATGGAATACAAAATATTGTGAACATTGATTACTGGATAAGAGTGGGACTTATTAAAATAAGATGAGATGCTCCACCAGGAAGAAATGAGTGGAATGTGGTAAGGAACTGCGTTAATATTTCAAAGCATCAAGGATATCCTAAAAAGAAACCGTAAGGAGATTAAGAATTTAATGCAAGAATTTAATGGAAAACTGGAAAATATTATACAAAGGACAATGTGTGATCAAGATGCCTAGGAAAAGGAGGAGCCAATGGAAAGAGCAGATGAAAAAGAAAAACAAAAAAATCAGAAAACAAAAGATGGGGAAAAAAAGAGATAACAATAAAAGCAATAATGACTGATGAAACAAACCAAGGGGAAAATATCGTAAGAGATTTAAAAAGAGAACTGGAGATGCAGGCAGATATGTTTGAAAGGGAGATAGGGACATGGGCAGATATTTTGAAAGATAGACAAGGGAACAGAGTAGAGAGAAGAGAAATGTTTAAAATGTATAGTCAGAATGCAGGTGCAGATAGGGATAAAGCTCCAAGAGAGGAATATGGGAAGCAAGTTTTAAAAAGAACAAAGTTTTAAAGTGGGCAAGAGATGATGGATAGAAAGGATTGGTTTTTAAACATAATAATGGCATGATCAAAAGTGAGAATAAGGATAGAAATAAGAGGGGGAATATTAGTATACACATTTTTATATAATAAGAAAAAAACAGTAACAAGTGAGAAGATTAGAAATTGAATAATGGTATTATGTATGTTTAAAATGTGATTGGCATTGGAATAGCATATTGAAACACTGAATAATTAAATAATGAAAGATAATTTAATACAGATATATGTATTAATACTAAAACTATATAAGCTGGATGAATGTAATAAATATTATTA
>JAEANM010004351.1:0-20929 GCA_017656035.1 Myanophis thanlyinensis
ACAAACAAACAAACAAACAAACAAATAAATAGCTGAATTGCAACCTCTAGCAGAACATCTGGACACTAGGGATAATAGTGATAGACACTGGAAGCTGCATTTAGCAAGGCATGGATGACCAAATATATTTCTAATGCAGCAATGAAGAAGTTTTATATTTGATTAAATTAGTCCAATACTATCTAATTCTAACTAGTGGTGGCTGCTTGGCACAAGCCATACTCTGTAACTCTACCTGCAGGAGATAGCAAAGATTGAATTTAAGACCTTTGGATTGTAAAGTAGGGACTCTTTCATTGGGTTGAGGTTCATTCCTAGCTTGGCTTATTTTCTTTAAATATTTCCACTTTCTCATTTTGTATTTTTTTTCTTTTTGCAAAGGAAGACACATTGAACATTTTTGCAAGAAATCCCAATTAGATTTGGTATGTAGTTGTAAGTCAGACTAACTGGGCTTAACTGTCTGTTCTGCTCAATTTCAGACTTGGTTATGATGGATAGCATTTCTTTCAAAATGATATTTCCTGCCCAACTTCTCCTTCAGAAAGATTGCTCACACACCATTGTAATAAAGCCAAGAAATGTTCTTATGTGGTCATATTTTCTGTCTCTTATAGGAATGTCTTGAATTTAATAAGCGTGGGTTTTGAGAGGTCTGTTTTTGTCCACTATAACAGATTGGCTTCTATAACTATGTCCATCAAAACTGCTTCATACAACATATAATTTAACAGCCACAGTCAAGGTCCAGAAGCCAACTCCTTGAGGCTGGCTGGGTAACATGATCTATTTTGTTAACCAAATAGCTCTTAAAATACTTTTAATTTTTGAAGAAACTATCAATCTCAACATTCCTAGCTACATGTTGATGCAACATTAAAACACTCTGTTCATCATTATATGGTCACGTCCAAGTAGATTTCATGTAAATCAACTATATTCTAGCCATTTCACTATTTTCCAGTAGCTCTTACTGGTCCTGTTTTTGTTTCTTTTTAGCTCTACCTTCTGAAAATTCAGCTAGCTTTGTCTTGCTAGAGACGCTAATATACTAGAGCCATACTTAGTAATAACCAACCTTGTAGACCTAAGATGTAAAACCAAGATCCATCTTTATTAGTTTACTATTACAGAGATAGTGTTAGAGATGACCAGACTGGCACCATGTGAGCACTCAAATGCGTCATTAGTCTTGAGTCCTTTCACATCCACAAGCAATCTAAGACCAGCACACCTTGACTTCCATTGAGTCTTATCTATCACCAGTTTGCTTTGATTGGTAGGCATCAGGTTCTTGCAGGGAGCATAGGCTTGCAGTAAACCTACATTTGTTTGAACTGCTGGGACTGCTAATTTCCTGCACTTGACAGAAGGAATAAACTGTTTGTATACAGCTCAGTCTTGCCCCTTGCTGATGACTTCCTGATACGTTGGACTTCACTTTTCCAAATTCTCAGTCTGCAAGGAAAAAATGGGAAGGATTATTTTTTCAAGTGTTTCTTAAAGTGTGGTCCTAGGAAAGTCTAGAATCCTCTAAGTTCTTCTCAAAGACCCCACCCCAAAGAAATTAATTGTCAACCTGCCTTGAAAAATAACATAATATTAAAATCTCATCAGTCATAAGTAGCAACAAATAATACATCTGTTACAATTTCAATTATTTATGGATAAATTAACTAACAAAATTTATATTTTCCTTTATTAATTTTAATAGAGCAGGATAAATATAAGCCATACAAAACCTCTCCTGGGGTCCTTCACAATTTTTAAAAGTGGAAAGGGGTCCTGAGGAGGAAAAAAAAAACATTTAAGAAACAGTGATCAAAGCAAAACTTAAAATGGCCCAGAGTGTGGAAATAACCCAATACAGACAGACAGACAGACAGACAGATAATAAAAAATAATAAAAATCCCTTTATGTAATCTAGTTGTGTGGTCTAGGAGGAGAAAATAGTTTTGGGATATGAAGACATCTAGAAATTTAAAAGCAAGTTGTGGTTATTAAGGAAGGAGGAAGAGATCTTACCAATTGGCAGAATAATTCCCATAGTGGAAATAATGTCCTTTTATCAGGGATAATACTACCCACTTAAAACCTGTTGACTTCCATTCCTGCTTCCCTTATTTTCCTCTCTCCTTGAGTGTATGGGCCTGTTTCCCAACAAAACATGGGCCAGGCCATCAGCCATGTTTAGTTCCCAGGATTTTTGAGAAAGAATGTGTGGGGCCCAGAGGTTTTCATTGAAATAATGACAATTCTGGAAGTTGGCTTTTGGTTTCACAGTCTGCCTGCTTCTCCAATGCTTAAAAATTAAAATCAGGTGGCTTGGAAAGTATATAGGCACAAAGGGAAATTCTTATAAGGCAAATTGGTTTATGTGCACAGAGTATATCACTCATTCCCATATTTCACAATGCATATAAAATCTCTTGAAAAACATTGACCTTTAAGAAGTGAACCTAGAGGTTTGCATCCTGAAAAGTGGATTTCTTGCCAGCTGGAAGTGGAATTCTTTGTAAATGCGCAACATTTCATTTTGCTTCCATGGCTGCAGGAAGCTGTCTTCTCATAGCTTTTCTCTCCCAACTAATACTTCTGGTTGTTTTTCAGCAGAAACTTTATCAACCCAACTTTCCAAACTGAAAAGTCTTAAAATCTAATTTAAAAAATATCACTCCATCATTCAAAAATCATTAGAAATAATTATCTCTAAGCCAAAGTCAATAGCAAATAAAAGCATTTGAAAGCCAGATGAAAAACAAACAAACAAACAAACAAAAATAAACAAATATTACTGGAGTTTCATACCTTAGAACAGAGTTTCTCAACCATGACAATTTTACACTGCATAGACTTCAACACCCATAATTCCCCAGCCAGCATGGGAAAAGTTGTTCTAGTGAATCACAATTCCATTTTCTGTTTTCACTAATAATCGTTCCAAATATGCACATTTGTTTTCTGTACTGGCAATCTGATCTAACAGGTATTTATTTAGAAGTTATCACCATTCTATAAAATATAGCTTACTTTGTAGAATGCATATGTGTATGAAAGGATGTGGACTTCCATGAGGCAAAAGTAAAAGTGTTTCATAACTTCAAAATAGACAGTAAAAAGAAACAAAAAAATCATTTTCCAAATTCAGTGATGGGTTAAATCAGCATTCAACCAATTGATTAAAAATTAAAGACGTAAGTAAAAAAAGAAATTCTCCCACAGACTTCAAATGTCATGTTAAAACCAAGGCACACTTAAAAAGAAGAAATGCTGACACGAAAAGATGGAGACCCCATCTCTGACCGCTCTTATTGAGAATTATAATAATCAAGATTGCTCTTCCTGGGCAAGTGCATAGTTATCTAAGGTTGTCTTGGGTCATTTCTGGTTGCTCCCATTCAAATCTGGGGAGCACCGCCACCAAATAATTGACTTTATTTGGTGGCAAAACCAGCTGTTTGTCAGTAGAAAAAAAAATCACCTCACTATTCAGTGCGACATTTTCTGGAGGACTCCCAGTTCACCATATTTTAAATTGCTTTGAAATATCAGAAGAATGCCTTCCTATTATTTCAGTGGCATTCAAACTTTTGGTGAACTTTTAATTTAACAACAGGACTGTTTTTATGCCTGTGCAATTATGTGTAAATTCTTCTTTACTACTACAGTCTAATTATTTGGTCCTAAAGGCAGGTAATGAATAAAGGCATTTTTGACTGTAGGAATGGGGAGGGGGGGGAAGAACTCCTGCTCGATTCAGCATTATAATGCATTTATCTAATTGTAGGTAATTAACAATGTATGTGAATGAGTTCTGGTAATTCATTTGGTGATAAATCAAGTGTCAGGAAAAACACCCTGCACCTCTTTTATTCAACACCTTCTAGGAATTTTCTAAAGTACATTTTAAATAATATTATGTCAAGATGGATTTTTTTCCCCTTCTCCCTTTTAAGAAGTTGATGAAGCATGTGCATTTAACACCAAGTTTAGTTATTATAATTAAATTCTACGTTTTTTGGTAAAAATGATATAAATCATGGTCAGGTGACGGGATGCTGCAGACAGTTTCAAATATGGGCTGGTTGCTGAGTGCCCAAAATGAGATCTCATTCTTTGATATACAGATAGTTTATAACAGTTCATTTAGTGACTGCTGGAAGTTACAATGGCAGCGAAAAAAGTGAGTTATGACCATTTGTCACATTTATGACCATTAAGCATCAAAATTTAGATGCTTGGCAACTGGCTCATATTTATGATGGTTTCAGTGTCCAGAGGTGATGTGATTATCTATTGCAATCTTCTGACAAGCCAGGGAAATGGGGAAGTCAAATTCACTTAACCTTGTTACTAATGTAATAACTGTAGTGATTAATTTAACAAAGGTTATAAAATGGGGTAAAGCTCATTTAACAAATGTCTCACTTAACAACAGAAATTTTGGGTTCAATTGTGGTCTACTTGTACTTATCACAGCAACTTAAGCACAGGAAATAAGGAATTCAGGCATTTGAAATGAATATATAAGTTTATTGTACAGTATACTAAAGCTCTCTACGACTACTAACAGTCAAAGAAAGTTGGCAGAAGATAAAAGTCAGTGGAATTCAAGGTGGGCTGGACTTAGATCGCTTGTGGGCATGAAAGGATTTAAGACTGATGACACATTTGATCCCTCCTTCAAGCTCTGCATTCTCATCTCCTACAAGACATTGTTCAGCCTCAATGCTGCTCCATGCAGAACCATAATTCATATTGATGCAGAAGAAAACATTGGCTTTCTATAAGCACTTTAATTTCAGGAGAGATATAGAGGAAACGTGCCACATTGCAACAAGATTGCTCATCTGAAAAATCTGCTAACTGGTCCTGTTTCTTCTTGCCCCTCCCTTCACTCCACATTAGGGAGATATTTTATGGAATGGGAATTTAGATTTCTGGTCAGGTCTAACTCAGGCAGCAGAGAAATGCAAAGAGAACAACACCCAGAACTTGGTTTCAACAATCAATGCTAAATAATAAAAAATTAAAAGGAAGAAGCACTTCTGTCAATAGTGCCCCTGTAACAAAGGGAATACTCATATTATATTGATTAGCTCTTGTTAAATAATGTATTTCTTCTTCTTCACAAGTGAGGAGACTTTCACCCAGTTGTTTATTGCAAGTCAGCCCAAATCAGAATGGCTCTAAGTAGGTAGGGAAATCAATACCGTAGCTGTAAATACGCTTGCAAATCCAATCCCATTGCTTACTATCAACTGGATTGCAGCTCCATTAAGCCAGGAGAGTGTGAAATTCAGTAGCTTGCTACATTCCTCAGCACCCTTATGGAAAACAAAAACAATCTTGAGATGGTAAATTAAAACTCGCTGAAATAATGACTCTCCTGGTATATTTCCTATTTTGGAAGCCAGGGGACTTTAGCAGAAACATCCACTTGAGAAATACCAGCCTAGTCCAGAGAAGATGCATACCCACAAGCACTAGTTCTAATTTTATTATAAGGTTACATGAACAGAATTTTGCAAGTCTGAAAATACATTTCTCCCTCCTCATCTTTACAATCCAAGAAATGTCTCCATATTTTCTGTGGGCTCAGCTGCCTGTTATCTGCCTGCTGTCTAATCAGCAATTCTTTCTCCTATCCTTCCAAGATCCTTCCCATATAACAGGCATAGTGATTCAAGTGGCTTAATGATGCTGGGCACAATCTGTATTCCAGTAGTTCAAGCCCTAGCATTACTTGATGGAATGAGTTCCTGTAACTTGCCTTAACTTCTGCCCACCCAACAGTTCAAAATCTTGTTACATGCAAGTAGATAAATAGGTATCACGTGAGTAGGAAAAATGATGCTTTAAGTGGCAGCATGAATTCAGCCAGTGCCAGACTTCTCCAAATGTGATGCCTGAATGTGAGGTGACATTAGTAATTGGAAAAGCCCAGTATGATGCTGTTGAATGCCATCAAGTCTTATGAGTGTGTGGAGCCCCTCGTAGTGCACTCTGGATAGCACATGTTGGCAGCCAAACACCTACTTTGTAATAGCACTGTAAGTCTCCTGGCTGATGTAACATCGCCACATGCTAAAGAAATAAATTTCTACATACCATTACAGAATGGGAAGGAGGTTAAACAAGAGTGAAAGTTGTTAGGAATGTAAACTAACTATTGTTGGGTAGACAATATTATAAACTAAGTGGTGTGTTTTACCACCCTTAACAAAAGTGACACTTGTGTAATTAAAGCCCTGTCCCTTTTATGAGCAAGGTTTTGATTGCATGGTTTCTGCCATCATCTTGAGTAACTCTTAAAGACACCCCAGGAGTTTAGGTATCCTAGTTCTAGATTTGAAGTAGATATCTAAACTCCAGGAATTTTCTCTGTTGTACTGAAACTGGGCATATCCTTTCAGAACATCTTCTACTCCAGTGGCCCCAACATTTTGGGCAAGAGAGATTGATGGAGAGAAGTTTTTACTGGAGAGGGTGTGGTTTCGTATGCCACCTGCATCCCACAAATGGGTGTCCCTGTTCTATTCAATTCAATTCAAACCTTTATTGTCAGAGTACAACATGTGTACAATAAGATTGGCTGAGCATCCCTCCATGCAAACCCCCAACCCAATGCAACTCACAGTGAAAAACAGAAAATCTCTAACTCATTGAATTCTACTAACAAACACACAATCCTTCTGCACCTGTGAACTTATTGCACATTGTGCTGGCCCGGCAAGTCAATCGTACTATTGTTGTATAGTTATTTTATTTTCATTCAGAAGTCTTGACAGCCCACGGATAAAAACTATTTTTCAGTCTGTTTGTGTGGCTGCCTATGCTTCTATTTCCCCCTTCTGATGACAGGAGAGTAAAGAAGAGATGACCAGGATGTGAATCGTCCCTGAGGATTTTCCTCACTCTTTTAAGGCAGTGAGTCCTAGTGATGTCATCTAGTAGTATCAGGGGACAACCCATGATGTTGTGTGGGCTGTCACACACACAAAAGATAGAGTATATTCACATTGCAAAACTGTTCTTCTTTAGAGCAAAAGCAAACAACACAGTCAGGAATGTTATTCTGAACAATTACCCACTCTTTTTAGATTAATTGGTCTGCAAGCAAGTCCTGCCTGAATATCACAAGTTGCTTTTCCCATACTTTGGCAAGTGGATCCCACCCAGCAGATCTTCCTTGAAGGATTGGATTTCTTTTTCCTTTTGATTGTATAGAGTGGCAACGTCCAAAAACTCGGAATGAGTCAAGAAATAGGTTGATTTCTTCTTCTGTTAAACTAAATTGAAGGGAAATATAGATGATATGATTACCCTTTGTGGAGAATTTAATCTTTTTCCCTCCTGTCATATGAAATATTTTTATGTCGTAATGCATTCCGGGCCTACATTGCACTGCAGAAGTAAGCATGCAGTTGTGAGATCTAATACTCCTCAGCATTTCTGAAGCATTTCATTATTCATAAAGGAGTCACACGCTTTAGTCTGATTGTACAATGTTTTATTCACATCCATCAGGACTGTTTCCTTGTAAATTGGGAAGGGGGGAGTGAAAAATGGCTTTCTCTTTTGCCTTTTGGAGAATTGGAGTCTTTCTGCCTAATTATATAACTTGCAGTGTTTTGAAACATTCCAGCAATCGGCAGAGATGACTAAGTCGTTATTTTTAAATGACTGTTTTCTATTACTGATCTCTGTCTCTTTTCTCTCTATTCCTTTTCCCTCCTTCTCTTTTGAGTCTTGATAGGTTTCTCAAGAAACACAAATAATTTTGTGTGACTGGAAAGTCAGTTTGCATAGCATAGGATTATCAGGGTTGTGAGAGCCAGTTTGGTATAATGTAGTGGTTAAAGTATCAGGCTAGAAATTGGGAGATTGTGAGTTCTAGTCCCATTTTAGGTACAAAGCCAGCTGGGTGACTTTGGGCCAGTCACTTTCTCTCTGCCCTAGAAGGAGACAATGGCAATCCATTCTAAAAAAAAACTTGCCTAGAAAACTTCAGGGACTTGGAAACAACAATAAAAAAAATTCAGGGCTGCACATCCAGACAACCATAAAGGGGAAATGAAGGGTTAGAGTATCTTATTGCTGCAACCTAGTGGAGATTGAGATTTCAGCAATCCAGATCTGGGAATCCTAACCAAGCATTTGTGGTTTGGCTATGCTGGATTCTCGGCACAGATCGCTTCCTCTAGAATCAGGCCTCATCTTTCCACATGTATGGGTTGCAAAAACATAATTCCATTCTCTCAGACTTCCAAAACAAACAATTGTACAGGCTTTCTTTCTTGTTCAAGTTGACTATATTTTTACCTCCTATTTCCACGTTTCTTCTGACAAGTAGCTGAATGACACACTTTCCTTGGCCTGGCTGAACTTATTCATTGTCATTTGATTCTTATTTAAATAGATGCAGAGATGGATATTCTAGCTATTAACATTTTTATAGGTGTATTTACTGCTACATGTGAAAACTGACAGTCTTTCACATACTTATCACAACATGATAAGTAAATGTTATCTGCCACTGTTTCCTCAACATTCTTTCCATTTTTGTCCTAGGCTCAAGGTTAGGTCTCTAATAATTTAGGAAAAGGCAGTAGGCTTTATGACCAATTTTATACAAGTAGTCCTTGATTTACAACCATTCATTCAATGGTCATTGAAATTTACAATAACACTGCCCCCTTTTCACACTTACGACTGAGTCCAATATCCCCATGGTCATGTAATCAAAGTTCAGATGCTTGGCAATTGACTCCTTTTTATGATACTTACAAAAAATCCTGGGCTCATATGACCCCGTTTTGCGACCTGACAAGCAAAGTTAATGGGGAAGTCAGATTCACTTAACATCTTTGTTACTAACTTAACAATTGCAGTGATTTGCTTAAAAATGAAAGAAAGCAAGAAAGCAAGGTTGTAAAATGGGGCAGGATTTACTTAACAACCGACTTGCTTAGAGATAGAAATTTGGGTACATCTTGTTTAGCAATAGGAATTTTGTCCACAGTTGTGTTTGTAAGCTGAGGACAATATGTGATTTTTTTTTCAATTTTCCCATCATGTATTAAAATTCAGGCTTTGCTCAAATCTACAGCACAGACCTAATTCAATCCTCCCATTCCTTCTACTCAGCATTCTCTGTTTTATAAGAGATTAGTAGAGATTAGTACATTCATAGACAATAAAGACATTCATAATAAATACGTTCGCATGGATCAGCTTGACTTATCACAATACAGCACCACAAATACAGCACCACAAAAGAAAGTAGGAAAGCTTTTTTTTTTAAATGTCCTGTGGATAACTGAAAACTATGTCAAGTCAAAATAACAATTTCAGACACCTTCCATCTATTTCCAGCAAAGGAAGGATATTGGTTTCAGCAGACTGCTAGGGTGGCTTGAATACATCTCAGCTCTGGTATGGCAGGCGTGTTTATGATAGCATTATCAGCTAGGCTTTTCCCGATATCACTGACCAGTAAGCGGATGCAAAGCTAAGCTTTCAGGCTCCAAGTTCCACAGTTGATAAATGACTTTGCTATTTGATTTCTAAACACAGTTGCTGCCATGCTGGAGAAATTCCTCTTTTCAAAGAGGTGACAGTACTGGTGGTGTAATCTTGTCTAAACAAGGTTACGGTTTGGAGTATTTCATCTACTGACATCATAGGGCACCTTCCCCACACCTCTGTTTGACCCCATCGTTACAGTGATAAATGTTGGAAGAATGGATAAGTTGAAGGAAAGTAGGAATGTGTTTTGCGAACATGAAAAGCAATCTATCATTTTTCTAAAAAAATAATAATAGATGGAAATCAATAGGAATATTCTTATTCTTAAACTATGAAGTATTTATCATAGGACTTAGGGTATGGCTTCTAAGAAAACCAGAGAAATAGAGCTATGGAGTTTCAAACACGCTTTCTCCAAAAGGCAACTGGACCTCCAAGTCCTCCTTCCTCTTTCCCTCTTCCTCTTCCTCCCTCCTTCCCCCTCCTCCTCCCCCTCTTCCTTCTCCTCCCTCTCTCCTTCCTTCTTCTTTCTTTTAAAACACTTTTCTTATCCAAGAGTCTATGTAGATTCTCAGTCATGCATGTCATGGTTGTTCCTAAGATGCTTTTTCAACAGTCAACTGGATTTTTTGGAATTCTAGAAAGTCCAGGTGCCTCTTGAAAAAGCACATTTGGGACTTCTTATCTTCTTGGCTTCTACTATGAGAAGTGAAACATTTGAAAGGAAAACAAATAATCAAACACACAAGAAAGTCCATTTGCCTTTTAGAAAAAGCACCTTTGAACAATCATGACTTAGATGATTGAGAATCGACATAAACATAAAGCAGTGGTGGTGAACCTTTTACTTACCGAGTGCTGAAAACTATGTGTTTTGCACGTGCCATCCACACTTGCATGTGGCTCCTCCACATACGCTGCTTGTGCAACCATACCATCTCATATGCAGTGCATGTGTACTGCATGCAGGCACTCATACACACATGAGCAATTGCATGTACATGCACAGGAGAACTCTGAAGACCAGATGGATTTCCTGCTGCAATCATGTGCATGCACAGTGGATGCCCGAAGACCAGCTGGGTTTCTGCAATCATGCATGTGTGAATGCGCAATCGCATGTGCATGCTCAGCTGGAGGTAATTTGGCCAACAGCTTGTGTGCCCAGCAACATGGCTCTGTGTGCCACGCCTGTGGCACCTATGCCATAGGTTTGCCATCATAGACATAAAGCTATGGAGTATCACTCTGAAAAATAGTGGGAATTATAACAGTTGATGACTTGGTGTCCCAGAGTTGGTCAGCAGTCATCAGAATGTTTTTTTTCCTAAGATGTCCAATAGGATTCATATTAAAGTTATCAGCTTTCACATGGGAAATACTGTAGTTCAGAGCATTATCCATGCTTTGAATGGGGAGCATGAAACTTAATACATGGTCTTTACATGGCAAGATTGCCTAAAATCCAAGAGAATCTGTAGCAATCAGAATCAACTATACTGGGTGACAGGACCTATAGTCTACCCTGGAATAGAATAGCTTCATATATTTCTCTGGTGTAGAAGATTGTTCAGAGTAAGCCAAGAATTTTCATAATTGGAATCTGCCTTTAACTGTCCTGACCCAGGGTTAACAGAATCATGAAACAGGCTTTTGGTCCTGAAAAAAAAAAAAAACATTTTAATTGGTTACTGTGAATTCTTCTCATTCACATCCAGTAAATCCCCTTTAAAGGTTTTATTGCAAAAACAGACCTCATCAGTCCTTGGATAATTGCCAGTCTAAGTTTCTAGTTGAAACACTTGGCAAGGGGTCTCAGTACCGCACAAATTTACATAAGCAAATCTTCACAATAATGAGAGAATTAATTGTCTCCTACAAACACCACTCCCTTTTTGCTCCTATTTATTCCCTATGGGAAGGACAATTTAACATCCATTTATTCCTTTACTTCCAAGTTGACCCCTGCTCCTTAGCTGTTCCCTTCTCCTGACAGCTCAGCGCATACTTGCATCTGAAATAGGCTGTTCTTCTTCCCCATTGATCTCTGACTCTGAAGGCAGCTGATAACTGTTGGACGTCCCTGGCCCCATCTCTGCCTCTGATGCAGAGCACCCATCAGAGCCTTCCCGTAAATCCAGGACTGGCCCAAAGTCCTCCCCAACCTCCTCAATCTCCAAGCTCCACTGGCAGCTGGCGGGCCACAACATGAACGTCAATCTATCTACATGGCTATGTCAATGGAATGGACTGTTTTAACTGATATATTCAAAAGAAAGATGATAAAAGTTCATTATTCTCATAGTAAGAAACTAAGGTAGTTCTCTACTTACACGCACAATTGAGCCAAAATTTCCTGTTACTAAGCGAGATAGCTTTTTATGATATTTCTTACCACAGCTGTTAAGAGAATGACCACAGTTGATAAGTTAGTAAGAAAACTGATTAAGTGAACCTGGCTTCCCAATGATTTTGCTTGTCAGAAGATCACAAAAGGAGATCATGTGGTTCTGTGGTACTGCAATTGTCATAAATATGACTCAGTTGCCAAGTGCCTCGTGGGGATTTTGCAATGATCATAGTTTTTAAAAACAGTCATATGTCACTTTTTCCATGCCATTGTAACATTTAACAGACACCAAATGAACTGTTGTATGTCAAGGATTACCTGTACTCTTTAAATGCATAGTTTTTGTTAAAGATTTTCCACAGAATAAGAATAATACAAATTTTAACTCAAAGATACATAAATAGAAAAGAGTAACAGAAAAGCAAAAAAATAATAAAGAAAAAGAGATAGAAAAGAAGGAAAAGGCAAGTAAGGAAAGAATAATAACTGGCTTCTTATTTTCTTAACAGCAATTATAAGTACATGTATATTTTACCTATTTCTCTAAATTTCCATTTATTTATTTATTAATTATATTTATATACCGCCCCATCTCCGCGAGGACTCGGGGTGGTTTACAGCCATTGAAGTTTCCTTCTTTTTCCAGTTTACCCTTTATAATTGTCAAATCCACAAACCTTTAAGGGTTCATGATTTTTTTTTTTAATTTTTTTTGCAAAAAGTCCTGTACACGGGGATGTGGAAATACTGATTGAGAGGTGTCTCTGTATGCACCCACACACTGAACATAGTGGCTTCTAATAATTTATCAGGTTTTTGGGGAGTGTGTGTGGGGGGTGAGGAGTATTTGGAGTTCCCAAATTAAGATTTCCTAGCAGATGACGGCGTCACCTTCTTGTTACTTGTCTAGCTGCCATTGTCAGCCCATTTCTCTTGGGAAATGAAGCAGATGCAAAGGATAGCTGACAGTTTCCCAGCAGAAGTGAACTGTTCTCTTGACAAGACTCTGCCTCTGTCAAATAAATATGGACATGTGAAAGTTGAAAGTATCTGGCATGTAAATAATAGGCAATTGCAAAATTTCATTGCCTTTCACTCAGCAAGTAAAAGAATGCCATGCTTTGTTTTTGGGACATTTGTAAAGTGTAATTAAGATTAAACCCAGAACATGATTGATTTGTTTTCTTTTAACACGATTGCCTAAAGTAATGGGATTCCACGCTATTGCAAAAAAAGAAAGCGTCTTATTTGGAAGACTTAATTACCAATATTCACTAAGCATTGACAACACTTCATTTAAAAGTAGGATTCAGTAATTCCTGATATAAATATGTATGTAGTATGCATGTATGTATGTAATCTACAGGAAGATCAGAAGGAAAACATTGTGTTGTGGAGTTATCTGAATTCCAAAAGGAAATTCAGGGTCAGCACTACAGTGTATACATAACATATTGCATATTCATTAATCAGTTTTTGGGAGCATATATTTTATCACCCAGCCATACAATTTATCCTTGTAATCTGGCATGAAAACAAAAGATAAAAGATAAGAAACTGAAACAGACATTCAGTCATAATGAGTTCACCACCTTAAAATTGAATATTGCCCACAGTTTAAAGATTGTTTTTTTTTCATTTATTACATATTTTAAAACATGCATATGATACTTTCTTCAAGATTAGTTTACATCAGGAGGGTAATTTCATTCTGAGCTACAATTTGCCTTGGGCTGTCAGGTCTTGGGCCACATTCCACAGAGGTAAAACAAGAACTAGATTTGATTTAATTAACACAATATTCAGCATATATAATCAGTCATTCTTTCTCATTTTCAATTTTTGTAGGATCTTTAGAAGGGTACTCAACCATTTGGAAAATGTCAACTTTGAGAAACAATGGTCTAAGAGCAATGCAGGAGTTCTATCGCTAAATGTTGCTGTCTTCTGTTTGGTTACAAATTCCCTAATTTGTATGCCAACAGAACTTATTGTACAATTTCCCTCAGCACAAACCATTGTCTATGAAACTTTCTAGAATATGCATTTTAAAATATATCTACCTTTATTATATCTGTAGATAAACACTATATATACAGAGATAGCCTTCAAGGTTATGTGAACATTTGATCTGAAGAATTGACTAGAAGATGGCTCAATCAGGTAATGAAACTAAATCTTTGTACTGAATTTCTGAATTGATTTGATGTATCGAGCCAGAGATCCTTCAATTCAACCAACAGGCTTATTTATTATTTATTTATTTATTTATTTTTTTAAAAAAATATTTTCCAGCCAATGTAAACATAACAACAACAAAGGAAACAAAATAATAAAAATAAACAATGGAAGTAGAAACAATATGAAATTAAAGAAGAGGGATGAAGAGGGAGCAGGAAGCAGGAGGTGAGGATGGTCAGCTAATTAGTCCACTAGGCCTTTCAGTAATATATTTCGATATTTCAGGGGTGTCAAACCCAAGGCCTGAAGGCTGGATCCAGTCCTTGGGGTGCTTAGATCTTAGGGTGACCAACCGTCCTCTTTTGCCCGGACATGTCCTCCTTTTACGTCCAGTCCGGGGTGTCCGGGCGGGTTTTATAAATTTACCCGGATGCCCCAGACTGGACGTAAAAGTGGAGATGTCATATCCGGGCAAATGGGGAAAAAAGCGGCTCCAGCAAGAGGTCACGCCCAGCCATCCCGATGTAAGTAACTTCTTGCTTCTCAGTCTAGCCACGCCGCGGAGAGCTCCGGGGAGGGGCTGCGGTGCTGAGTCTGCATTTGCAGTCTTCCAGGTGAAGGGAAGCCCCGCCCCCCTGCCCCCCCGACCCCCCACATCCTCTTTTTTGAATATCAAATATGGTCACCCTATTAGATCTGGCCTTGAGCCTGTCCTAGAAACAGTGAAGGACCTGCCCTCAGTGCCTCTGCTAGAGAAAACAGAGGTCGTGCAGCCCTTCTGGGCTTCGTTTTTGGTTTCAACGGCTCCTGCAGCCTTCTGCTAGTGAAAATGGAGCTCAGGAAGGCCATGTGGGCCCTTCTGGGCTCTGCTTTTGGTCACAAGGGCCTCCTGCAGCCCTCAGACAGTGAAAATGCACACAGCCTCCCTGTTTTCCCTGATGTGGCCCTCAATAAAATCAATTTTCACACCCCTGCTGTATTGAATCCCCGGACTAACCAGCAGAGCCAGGCCTTCAGACTCTTGAGGGAGGACAGAAGGATGGGAACAAACCATGTTGAATCATGTTCTCTTGCCTCACCTCACATCTTTTCAGCTCACTGAATCAAATCAATTATTTGAATTGGCTCTTCAATGATACGTATACACATGCATACACACATGCTTTCCCCCAGATCTGAGAATCCTTGTAGATTCCATGTTTTCTGCTCATTCTGCCTTGATAAAGTCTATCAGTAATCTAAGATAAAGTTCTTGTGGGGTTATTTTTCGCTTTCGTCACTAAGAACAACCCAATCATCAGAACTTTAGTAACATTGAACATCGGACTGGGTAGACACAGAGGTATACAAAAATTGATGAAGGTGCTTGCAATATTTCTCAGCAATCTGTAAAAGTGATATAGTAGATACAAAATGTTTTTTTTTTCTTAAAATAGGCAACCAAGAAGTCAAGAAGACAATGCTGGCTGGGTGTTATGGGAGTTGTTTTTCCAAGTCAGGGAAAGCTAGTTTACTATTTGTGCGACCTTTCTCCTATCTTTCCTCCTATCTCTTTTTCTATTTGGGCTTCTATGTTAAGGCAGATGCTGTAATGACTTCCATAAGCTATTTTGTCAGAAATGCCACAACAAATTCTATGGAGAGGACAAATTCTTCTTTTGCATTTTTCTATTATGATTCCAAGAATCCCTTGATTAGCCTTTCTGTGGTAACTGTGAATTACCAACATGAGGCATATTTGATCCCTTCCAACTTTGCTGTCAGAAACTGTATTTAAAGCTGTCATGCCTTTAGATTAGCTTTTTCCACCATGGAATACCCCAAATGCCATATCCAGAATTTAAAATGGCTAATTATTTTAATGCTAAAAGCATAGAATGTCCCCAGCTTACTCATTAAAGAGTGTTCACCTCCACCTGGTTTTGATAAAGTCAGTATTTCCCTCAGAAGTATACAATAAACATCACATTTATAGTGAGTTCAGTTGTTAATGCCACCCACTGCTGTTATTAAATATCTTTGACGTTTGTAGTCTGGCATTTATTTACATATCAGTATAAGCCTGACAGCTTTGCTTAATTGCATATTGATAAATAACTGAAGTACAAAACAATAACAACTCTGCAATGCTCGTCATTAATATAGAAATCAGATTTAAGCCAAGCAGGTTTCAGGTGTAACATTTTATTTAAAAATCTTATTTAAATACATTAAAAAATCCAAACATTCATGTAACTCAGCTGAGTAATTTATTATTTAACAGCTAAAATAAATTTCCATATCTGCTCTAATGTCTTTCTTTCTTAGATTCAGGGGTATTTAAAACTCATCACATGTCAACAGTTTATATGAAGTATTTGATATTTGATATCAGAAGGGTTAGCTTTTTAATATTTTAAAATTGATATATTTATTAGTTTATTAGTTACTAAGTTTTGTGGCTGCCCAATCCCTTAGTGAACTGGCCAGTTTGCAGTTAAATAAGAACAATAAAAAAATATTGGCTGACTGAGATAACAATATACCTTAACTTAAGGCAAATATGATATTTGATCAGAACTTGACTTTTTATTTAATAATATTTGCAGACTTAGTGAATTATGTGGGCATAGAAATCTATAGTTCTAAACTCTGCTCAGGCAATAATTCAAAGAGCAGATTATTTCTAGTGAAGACCTAGAAATCAGGAAGCTGTAAATTCTAGTCCAGAATTAGGGATGGAAACCAACTGAGTGACTTTAGGCTAATCACCAGGAGACTTTGAGTTCTAGTCCTACCTTAGGCAGGAAAGTGGTTGGGTCACTTTCTCTCAGCCCAACCTAACCTGTTGTGGTGGTGAAAATAGAAAGAGAAAGGACTATTATGTAGTTTACTGCCTTGAATTACTTATAAAGTAATAAAGACAAAATAAAAACCTAATAAATTAACCAAAATAAATAAGGATGTAAATCAATGAGATATATTTGACTATTCTGATTGCTTTTTCTTGCCTACTTGCCTGCATTTCTCCAGCTTTTCTTCCTTCTCTGCATGGATATTTTCTTTAAGAGTCAAGCCACCAGATTTCTAAATCAGTTTCAGTGTGACAAGCCATCTTCTCACCAATACCAAGGGTGTGGTCATCGGGTGGAATGGGTTGGATCTGTGGTTGGCCTTGGGACTTCTTTAACTTGCACATTAAGGAAATATGTGAGGGAACTCTGTTACACAGACTTTCAGAAAATGGTTTGGAAACCAGATGGGAACAATTAACATGGTGACACACAGAGAGAATTCACAGATAAAGTTTAAAGCAACTAGGTAGTGATTCAAAAGCATAACAAAAGTGGAAACAGCAAAAGGGGCATTGAATACCAGATATTTAGAAGGCTGGTTTGCTTTGGATCATTCCAGGCTGATTTTTTCTTGGTTGAAAATCACTTGACATCTTGAATGTGAAGGAAGAACAATTTGCAGCACAAAAAGACTGAATTTTTATTATCTCTGTGAGAAATGGAACAATTCCCTGCTAGGAGAAAATATGTCTAGGAAGAAGTCATCTCAGGGATTAAAAATACAGAGAAAAAAATGAATATTCCTCTTTTATCCATCCACACATTTATTTAAATCTATCCTGGGTTGTGTTTTACAAGAACATTGTAGGTATGTTTTACAACACATGCCCTACCCTACCATTAGGAATAGCGAAACAATCATTTCATAGTCAGATTTTGGGAGATGGAACAAAATTGTGGAAGGAGATAGCTGAGTTCTGCATTAAAAAAAACCTTAAGGTATAGTGGAGATAGTATCCTATCATTAGTGTCCAAGGAAGCTTGAATATTGATTGTGGAGTCTTAGACATGGAATGGAATACCATATTTTTTCTCTGTTGCAAGCAGTCCAGTCATAGAGTTGGAAAGGACCTCTGAATTCATCTCATCCATCCAATGCTCTGCTCAGTACAGTATCTGCTAAAGTATTTTGTATGGATAACTATAGAGACTCTCTTTCATTGAAGGAGACCATGCTACTTCCTGACAGAGCCTATTCTACTGGTGAAAATTCTTATTATCAGGACATTTCTCCTAATAATTAAGCCAAATCTTTGTAGTTTCAACAAATTGGTTTGATCATGAACTTCAAAGTGACAGAAAACACATCCATTCCACTCTGTAGATGATGCTTATCTTTTCTTTTTTTTTTAAATATTTCTATTATTTTTAAAAAGTATTTACCTAATGACAAACACTTTAACCACACCATGACATATATACCTTATAACTATTTACAGTCCTTATATTACATTCATATATTTATGATCTATCCCTCTGTACACGTTATTCCAAACCATGTAATATTCTTTCTCTTCCTCTCCTTTCATTTTCAACGTTAGTCTGTCCATCTCAGTGCACTCAAAAATTGTACCTATGATCATCTCCATAGGTGGTCTATCATCTTGTTTCCAATTTTGTGCATATACAATTTTTACAATATGTATAATTATATACTGGAGGTACTTTTTAATTTTGGGGTCAATCATGTCTAATAAATATATTTCTGGTTTCAGTTTGATTGTTACTCCTGTTATTTCATATATGCAATTTTTAATCTGTTCCCAGTACCTAGTGGCTTTCTGGCATTGCCACCACATATGATAGTATGTTCCTTCTTTATTTTTACATTTTCAGCATTCTGGCTTCATATTGGGATACATTTTAGCCAGGTTTCGCTGGTGGCAGATGCCATTGATAAAGCATTTTGTATAGATTTTCTTTGTAGGCCATTGACAATGTCAATTTACAATTCCTGTTCCATAGTCTTTCCCTTCTTCAAGTTGTATAATTCACCCAATGTTCTTGGCCCATGCTATCATAGAAACTTTGATAATTTCTTCCTCCATGTCAATTTCTAGTAAATAATTATATATTTTAGTTATGAATTTATCCTCTTTACCCATAATAATTTGGTCCAGATTTTGCGTTGTTTGCTGTATTCCGAATGAATTGTCTTTTTTATATCTCATTTGTGTTTGCATGTACTGACACCAATCTATTATTATACCTTGGTCCTTCAATTCTTCCTTTGATTTTAAGTTTCCCTGGTTATCTAATAAATTTTTGTATCTTATCACTTTGTCCTTTTCTAACGTATTTGGGTAGATGGTTGCTTCCATAGGAGATACCCACCTTGGCAGTTTTATATAATGTTTTTCTTTTTGCTTCTTATCTTTTCTGCATTCATCAGGGGACTTGGTTTCTACTTTTGTCACTATCTTCATTGAATTTGGTCCAGTTTATTGATGATTCTTTCAGACTACAGTGCCTATAACAGCATTCATTATTCAAGTGGGACTTGATGGAGACAGAGTAAATGACACAATTACATCCTGTGATCTGAACCTTGTGATCCTATTAATTAAATCCTCCAAAAATAGTGTTTGCCTTACTTTGCTACTCATATTCAATTTGTGATCTATTAAAATACTAGAACATTTCACACAATCAAGTGCCCAGTCATGTTTTTCCTGTCAGCGTTCCGAACTCTTGCAGAATGAATTAGGCCATTCTAATTCTGATTTCCTCTGCTGTGAGAGCTGGTACAGGCTGACATTCACCGTGTGAAGATTTAGTTAGTGCTTCCACGCAGTGCTCCCACCACCTTTTATGTGCTTGCTGCTAACCCTCGCATGCACCCCCACCCCATGCCACCACCCCCATCTAGTCAGGTGGCTTGGCTTGGTTTGCAGTCAAGCCTCATTCCAGCCAGCTGGTTTGTCTCCACAGGCACACCAGCAGCTCTTGTACAGCTGAGGCTCATCACCACTGTCACCATCTCCATGCTGGCCAGTCCCTGCACCTGTGCGGCTATGCCACATAACTGAGACCCTTCTGTGCTACTTCTCAGCTTCATCATGGCAACTTGGATCATGTCTGGCCAAGGCATTTTGGAGGGGTTCAGCAATGGCCAGCAGCTAACAGTAAGCAGGGCAGGTGAGCAGAAATCATTTGGTGAGGCTGGCAGTCCTCTCGGCCTGACAGACAGCCTTGGAGCGGCAGATGTATTTCATTTTGTCTCCCCAGAAGAAGAAGTAATGTTTTTCACTAGTAAAAATTGCTTTGTTCATTTTAGTCCACTGTTTTGCCTACTCTAGATTGACCAGTTGTTAATAAGAAAGACAAAATGGTCCAAATGACATGACAGTACCTGAAGAACAGAATAGAATTGGAGGAAACCATAAAATATAAAGAACTGCAAACAGAAATAGAATGGCTGTGGCAAAAGAAAGCAAAGACAGTACCACTAGTAATGATTTGCAATCCCAAAATGACTGAAGCATCACATAAAGTCTATTGTCATAGCCAGAATTACCTATCAGTTAATTGGAGAAGTCAGCTTCCTTTTACATTCTGCAGTGATTTGATTAACACCACCAAACAAAATTTATCCTTATACTTGATAGGTGGATAAAAATGCCAAATCCAGTCTAAACATCTGGATGACTGTGTGACAAACTATAATAAGCAACTTTACTTGGAACAGCTTAATACTTTAGCATCATTGAACAACAACATTTGCCTATCTTTTTTATTTGTAAACTGGCTAAAGCCACTTTCACAATGAGATAGATAATGCATAAATTTGATAAACAAACAAACAAACAAACAATCAAATCCCAGGTCCTTGGGAAAGACTCAATAGATCAATAAATATGCCAAATCCAATCTAAGTATTTGACTGCCTGTATGGCTAACCATAGTAGTAGTAGTGATAGTAGTAATAATAATAATTGACAAAATCACCACCAATCTAGGGTGACCAACCGTCCTCTTTTGGCCGGACATGTCCTCTTTTTACGTCCTGTCCGGGGCGTCCGGGCGGGTTTT